>JAQYXR010000063.1:22500-268619 GCA_030545055.2 Neoaliturus tenellus | reverse complement strand
GCATATCCAAAGCTTTCATGCAAAAGGAATGATTTGTTTACAAATAACAAAACATAAACATTTCAAATTTGACAAATATGCAGAAGACAGCTGATCAGCTGATTAGGAACAGATACCTTATTATCTCCATCTCTCTTGCTCCCACTATACACTTATTTTCCATGAGAATACCGTGGGATTTAGCATGTAGGTTTGCTGCCATGCCATGTGGGTTTTTGATCAAATCTTAATTACTCACCACCTAGTGAAGGTTCATACAAATTTTGATTAAGATATGTTGATAAATAAGCGATATATAACTTTTTAAAGATTTACCCGTAAGAATAACATGGGAAACTTGATTTGAATTTTCTCTATAACCAGTTAAGCTATTTTAAAGATTCAAAATACTAAATTGTTTGTTTTTTAAGCTCTTTTAAATGGTTTTCGTTAAAGTTGATGAATTTTGAAAATTTAGGTCCAATAATGCCAAAAACCCATTAAAAACCCCATAAAACCCCGTTACCATAACCCGACAATGCTGGTTCGCGAACTCATGAAAATAGACCTGGTCTTACACCTTTATACCAAATTTCATCAAAATCGGAGGTCCCCTTCAAAAGTTATCAGTACCACGGACATATATATATATATATATATATATATATATATACCATTCAGAGTGCTGAGTTCAATGATTTCAATAACAATAATATATATATATATATATATATATATATATATATATATATATATATATATATATATATATATATATATATACATATATATGAAAACGAACGAATGGTGTTTTTGGCTTCTGGGGACCTCAAAATGAATAAGTGAATAAGTAAAGTGGTCCCGGGCTTAGGTCTTACCATGGCTACTACGGTAATAGCGTATTCCCTATAGGGAAATTCGCTAAAATTAACTTATGCATGTTTTGCAAGAATAATTCGACCAGAATAATATAAGTTAAGACAAAATTAATGAATTTTCATCGTTATAGACATACATTAAACAAAAACACTAAGTGTTGAGGGGTTGCCAAGTCCTAAAAAGATATGATATCAAAATATGTTCCAAGTCAATGACTTAGGTTTTAGAATAGCTACTCGACAAATTGATTCAATCTTTTAATGCTTGGTAAACATTCTGTAAAACATGATCGTTTTATTTAGAAACCGTACTTGGCCAGCAGATGTATGGTATTTTATTTTATTTTTTATTGAACTGTATAAGTTTGTGTCGTGTTAATGTACCAAATTTTATTGCTTCATCTGCAGTGTTAAGAAAATGTACGGTACTTTTACTCCCTGAACATGGGTGGAGTTTACCTCTGATTGCTGGGGGGGGGCCACAGGAGTCAGTAATAAAGGACATTTTTAATACCATCCTCTACATTCTGGTTACACAGCCGTCTTTAACTAAGCCGCGGTGTTCGAGGTTTGAAGTTAGCAATTATGGTGGATAGCTCAATATCTTACAAGTATTTTGAGGATATCAATACAGTCATGACACTCGGTCAGTTTTTATGTAACCCATGAGTTTTTATGGAACTTCACTAGCGCTCCCGTTATCTAGACTCCCAATAGATTACCTGTTAGAACTGATTTAATGGTTTATTAACTAAAAGATTTTCCATACAGTACATGCACGACATTTTTATTAAAATAAATTACATACAGGGTGTCTTTAAAGTACGTCACCAAACTTCATAATTGGGTTAATTGGGTAACATGGTTAATTGGGTCAAAATAAGCAAAAAGGTTCATATAAAGGTATATCCTAAAATGCATATTTACCAATGTCCATAAAAATATATTTAGTTTCACTATGTGTATTTTTAAATAGCGGTCATTTTAAAACTTTAATCTCAAATATATTAAAACTGGTATAGGTTATAAAATTGTGCAAAAGACAACAAACTCTAAAATTTAATTATTTAACCAATAATAGACCCTTCCAAGGTCGTAAGGATCTGACAACATATAGTGGAGTTATTGCGATTTTCGTATTAAAATAACCATAATTCGCATTATTAAATATAATACAAAATCAATGTATCTCGGCTAAAAAATCACAATAACCCCGTTATTTGTCGTCAGATCCTTATACGAACTTGATATCATTGGTTAGATAATTAAATGTTAAAATGTTTGTCCAATGTACATTTTTATAAAACTAAACCGGATTTAATATATTTGGGTTTCAAAATTTAAAATGTCTGCCATTATGAAAAAATGGGGGAAAAAATAGACATTGGTATTAAAGGTCCATTGAAGTTCCATCATCCGTCACTGAAATAAAAATTCTTAAGTGGGATAAACAAAATGGTGGATATCTAGGTAAATATATTTCAAGATAGACCTATACAGTACCTTAATTTGTACTACTTTGATCCAATTAACCATATTATGAAGCTTATGGTGACGTACTTTAAAGATACCCTTATAGTAAAACCCGTTTTTATTTTGAACGGAACAGCAAGTAAAATGCTCTATTTAAAAGGCAAAGGAGTTGTCCTCCACCATCATCTACAGAAGGACAAGTAAGTCTCTGCGTCACTAGGGACATCTAGTCTTCCAGGCCGAACAATTATCAATCATGAGTACACGGTGTTTCTGTACAATGATGATAATCACTAACTCTGCCAATATAGTAGCCTACGGATGAATGAAAAGTCTAGTGGCATACGGATGTGTAGAAAATTTTCAATAATTGCATATCATGTTAATTTTACATCTTTACTACTTCAAAGTGTAAAGATACACATAAAGCTATTTTTAAGACATAGCCTATTTAACCGTCGTAGCGGAGCTGGGGTGCGGCGCTTACCCGTCTGAGTTTGACAGTCAGTTTTGCCAACTGTAGGGCCTAAGGTTATATTCCCTTAGCGATCTACGGAATATCCCTACTTAGTAGTTCGCGCAAGCAGTGTTTAATTAATCTATTATTATTATATTATTATTTAGTTTACATTCTGGGATCATACATGAACATACGTTGAAAATGTAAGTATAGAAAATAGTGTTATTTTTTAGAGTAAGTTAAAGTGAGATAAAACTTTGAGCTTTAGGTGAATGGATAATTATTTAGGTCCTAAACTTTTTTCTCATCAATTTTTTTTTAAACTGGGGGGGGCCGGCCCCCCAGGCCCCCCCGAAACTCCGCCCATGTCCCTGAATAACTTCAAGTGTAATTTTCAGACTACATAGAACTATTTTTGAGTAAAGACAACCTAAGATTAACTGATTTCTACAACAGGTCTGCTTCATAGCCGTTTTGTGTTCTGTATGTGAAGTGTTAAAAAGTAATTTAAGCAATAAATATTTAATATTGCACATCTGATTAAAAGAATGGATGAAGCAATATTGCTACGAATATGATTTTTATCGTATCAGTGCCAAAATAGTAATCTGTTTTAAGGAATTGTCCAATGTTTAATATAAACACCAGTGAAGTTCCAAACATTCAATTAAATTAGAATGATAGCATATTGGGATTTTTAAAATTAATTACTCCTTGCAGCAACCTCTGTACATTGAAATTTATGAAACGACAACATTTTCTAGTTCGAACATTTCCCTAGCAGAATTTTTCAGGGAGTACAATAAGAACGCTTACCATGCGTTTTCTGAATACTAGCATTAAAGCTTAGTACATCAACACTGCCCAAAATAGCATTTTTATGAGGATATCAGTTTTCTGTCATATAAGGGGGGCGGCCTAAATACCGCGATTTTTTCCTGCCCAATAAATGAGTTGGTCAAAACCAAACATTGCAAGCGAATAGGGCATAGTTCGATAAGAAATTACGCCTTTTAATTTGTGAAGAATTGGCAAAATTCCTTTTTTGACACATCAATCTTGAAGATCGGTTCAGTTGTCACTGAGAAGTTAACATAGCAACTAATGCACGTACGTATAGGTGGAGGAGGATAATTAATCTTATTTGGCACCGTATAGTCACTTCTTCATTGATTTGGATCAATATTTTATGTCTTCATGTATTTGTTTCTTTTATGCATTCCACAGTTTATAATATTTACAAAGAAAAATTTCTCTTAAAAAGGCGTTTTGAAGATAAAGTCTTCCTAGTTGGTTTAGTTTTGTGTGTTTTTATTGAGTTTGCTGTTAATTTTCGGGTTGTAACTTAACCAAAGAAAAATTACACTGTTGTAACAACAAAGTTGCAACAGTGAGAATAATAACAGTTCTCCAGTTCTAAAGATAACAATATTTTATTTTTTAATACAGTTATACAGATAATTCAAATGCATTTATTGGTATAAATGCATTTATTGGCTTGGACGACAGTCAACATAATTTTAAGTAAAACAATTTTCAGTTTTACACAATCTACAGGGTGTCACAAAAAAGTGTACCTGGCTATACAGGAAGTGATTCTACATGCAAAAAAAAGTCAAAAATAAAGAATAACAATTTTTGGATTTCGGCTTAGTTTAGCCGTAATCCGCCATTTTGTTTTTTATACATAATAATTTTTATTTCCGTGACTGTTCGTTGTATTAAGTTCAAATTTTGCATTAACCCTTATGACAGCAATGTCCGTTATCAGGAAAAAAATTGTTTTTGACCGATGTGTATTATCAAAATGGCGGCCATTTTAAATTTTTAAACTCAAATATCTCAAAACCGGTAAATTTTATCAAAATTTTACAAGACACAAAAAATTTGACAAATAAAATTACCTAACTAATGGTACCAAGATTGTAAGGATCGAACAACAAATAACGGAGTGATTGCCATTTGTATGCATAAAATCATTGATTTTCCATTAAAATGCATGCAAATTTAGGTTATTTTTTAAGAAAAATCTAAATGACTCCATTATTTGTCGTCAGATCCTTACAAATTTGGTATCATTAGTTAGGTAATTTTATTTGTCAACTTTTTTGTTATTTGTAAAATTTTGATAAAATTTACCGGTTTTGAGATATTAGAGTTTAAAAATTAAAAATGGCCGCCATTTTGAAAATACACATCGGTCAAAAACAATTTTTTTCCTGATAACGGACATTGCTGTCATAAGGGTTAATGCCAAATATGAACTTAATACAACAAACAGTCACGGAAATAAAAATTATTATGTATAAAAAACAAAATGGCGGATTACGGCTAAACTAAGCCGAAATCCAAAAATTGTTATTCTTTATTTTTGACTTATTTTTGCATGTAGAATCAGGTCCTGTATAGCCAGGTACACTTTTTTGTGACACCCTGTATTAGTGCCAGCTGATCAAATCAATGAATATGATAGCAGATGTTTTGGCTTGGTTTATACAACGAATTAAAATTATAATGTCAAATGTTTGCTTTGTTTACCCTTTAAATTTACGAAATGTAAACAAAATGATTGAAGAAATCTCATTTGTTTTATTTTGTGATAAAGTGAATGAACTCGATCTTTGTGAACAAAGGTTTGTACTACGTACAAATACGAAGATTCCTACAAAGTTTCATGTGATTCTCATCAGTGATAAAGGCTGTAGCTTTGCTTAAAAATATAAACAGTTTGTTGTGCGTAGGAAACCACATTTCTGACATTTTTTAGGCTACTTTTGAACGCATATATTTTACTTCATTGAGCGGTTTTAAAGTAAGCTTGGTGATTTTTGGTGTTCATTGACCCAGTTAAACGGATAGAAAACGAAAAATGGGTTAATTGTGTTCTTTTTGTGCCCTTTTGAGAAGTGAAAATTGGCCGTATTCTGCTTCGTGTCTATATAGGCACGCGTCGTCTGTTTGGTTGGGTGGGACTTGGCGACGTGACACGACCGTGCCACTGGATTATTAAACTTATTTTTCAACTGAAACTGATGTGTTTGTTTACCATTTTCATGTCCAAAATTTATTGTGGTTTAATGTTGATATTCGTAACTGAAACACAGGCAAGGTGTAAAGGCCAAAAAGCAACTTTATAAATTAAATAAAACACAATGGATTTTACGTGTTGAATGTATTTTTGATTGTAGCGAGAAACATTTGAGGTTTTAAGATGATCAAAGCTATTCAATTAATTATCCAGGCAATTTAGTTATGAGAACTTCTTATTTTGATATGTTCAAATTCAATGGATTTACCGGTATTTGTAATGAACGACTTTCTTTTTTTGTTGATTTTAAACATATACTAGTTGTTGCCCGTCGATACTCGACGGATATAGCTCATGGTAAATGAAACGCTATAATAGTGCAAACATGTAAGGTAGTCTATAAAATGTACTTCTTTGAACTGCCATACCAAGAACATCAATAGTACATTTTACAGAAAATACTACGATTTTAGTTAGAGTTACGGAAAAGTAAGTTAGGCCTATTCCTTAAAACTAATAATGTTGCATCCTTGTACTTATATAGGCCCTACTCTTTTAGTATTTTATAAACATATCAATTTCATTGTTTAGGTAGGCGCAAACCTAATTAGCCTAAGGAAACCGTTCTATTAGGTTCAACAACATCAGAAATAAGTAGGCTAATATCCACTTGTAGGCCTATTGAATAAATTGTTCTTAACAGTTTTTTTTGTTTTTTTTTCAAGAATTAGGAAAGGCCTACAGTGTTGTAACTTATGATGGTTGGCTTTAACAAATTGGTATTAGGGTAGGATAGAACGTAGAGAAACCATTTATAGCCACTTTCATATCGCGATATTTATGCTGTAGTGTGCAAGTTTCAATAACTACCCAAATTTAAAGAATACAAATTTATTTCACAGAAAATTACATAATTTTAGTTGGAGTGTCTGTCAAAGTAGGCCTATAGACATATCCTTAAAAACAATAATGCTGCACCCTTACTATCTAACACAACACAGACACTCTTTAGTGTTTTATAAACATAAAAAATCGATTGTTTACTTAGGCCTAAACCTTAGTAACCTAATCAAAGCGTTATATTAGTTAAAAACATAAAAAAATAAACAAACCTAAACTATCAATTTGTAAACTTGTTAGTTTAATAAATGAGTTTTTTGAGAGTTTGAACAGGCCTATAAATATTTTAATGTATCTATTTTGTTAAAATAAATATCGGTACCATCAGTAAAACATTTATTAGTGACGCCGTTATTGGACACATTACAAAATGTATATTTTTGAAGATCGGTCTGGAACCCGGGCCGTCTGATTTGGAGTTAGTCACGCTACCGACTACGCCACAAATAATGTTGTTAAGCGATTTAAATGTAAAGCATTACAACGTTGCAAACGACAAATTGATTGCACAAAGAATTTCCGATACATCAGTTTCTTTTAATACAAATGTGAGTAGTGGGAAAAAGCCACTCCTGGCACAGATCAGCTGCTCGCCGAGCAGCTGCCGGGGCAGCTGGTGCCAGCTGCCATGTCATATAGCTTCCGGTGGGGGCAGAGGGTATATATCAGATGCTGTAGTTATATGTTATGCCATATAGGTTGGGGTGGAGATGGCGATAGTGTTGGTGTTAGGGTGAAGTAAATTTGCGCATAAATTAAAAGTTAGTTCAAAATTGAAATTCGTCGGTGTTAACGAAACTCTAACAGTTGAACAAAAATTAAGAGTTAGTTCAAAATTGAAATTCAAACTTATAACTGGGATCTGGAAAATATGTCAAGGTCATCCAGAGTAAGTTTTTAAAAATCCTATCCAACTACCACCAGAAATAGTTCTAAGTTGAAGTAGTTGGTGATAGCGGGATAATTTATTTGTGCCATGGGAGAGGTGTTTATCGTTTGAAAGTTGGCGATCGAATGAGAAGCGCCGCCTTGGGAGAGGGCTTATAAAATGGCAACCTTCCCCCACCACCCCTTCCCCCACTCCTTTAGACCAATAACTGGTCGCTGACTCTATGTGGTGAAACTGAACTAAACATGGCGGCCGCCATGGATAATTCTAACCTCAAACCTTAGCTCAGCTGAAGAGAATAGAGAAGTATAAAGTAGGAATTGTGGTGAGAGCACTTATATAAGGAATAGTGGGGGTAAAATAAAAAAAACTTGTTGACCACAGTCGATAGGTGTAACAAGTTCAAAATTGTTGAAGTGTAACATATAACGCAAGATGTCATGAATAATACTATCATCAACATTAACCCGCGAAGTTGTTGAAGAGTATAATGGGTTAAAATTGTACCGCTTTCTTACTTTACTTAAATTAGTTTTAGACTTTGAAACTGAAAGTTTAGAATTATTTTGTAATATGTGTTGTGTTCGCAACAGTTTCAATTTTAAACTCTGCGCAACCATTACAGGAGGTGTGTCATATGTTGAAGTCAAAAGAAGACTGAGAAATAAAAAATGTTATAAAGAGATAAATGAAACAGAATGTCATGTACTAACAAAATAGAGTTATAGGTTAGAATTAACTAAACATTATGTAGTAATGAAACACTATGTGGTAAGGTTAGAAGTAAATGAACGTAAATAATGTAGTAGCTATAACGATGCAATCAACATGAAAGCCAGTAAGTTAATGGTCGCGGCGCAAATGAGCAGTCTAGTTTTATAGCCTAGCAGCGGTCTACTTCCCTGGGCAGATGCCCGAGCCAACTACCTGGTTTTTATAGCGGTAGCAATTACTCCGGGCAGCTGCCGCTGTTGACTGACTTTCACCTGAGTAGTAAGAGTAGTAGGGGGTTTTGGGGCAATGACCGGAAAGGTCAATGACACCCCCCTCCCCCCTCCCCTCTCTCCCCCCTCCCCCCCGAAAAAATGGAGCCCCCCCTTCCCCCACTCCTTCCCCCACTCCTTCGGGTCAATGGCCGGTCACCACCTTTCCCTACTCCTTCTAGGCCAATGACCGGTCACCACCGGTTGCTGACTCTATGTGGTGAAACCGGACTAAACATGGCAGCTGCCATGGATAATTCTAACCTCAAACCTGCTGCGCATGCAACGAGTTCTCCGGATCGGAATCAGTCCATGCTGTTGCGCATGCGCCTAGTCCTGTATTACTCACTTTAGCGCTACTGCACATGGATAATTCTAACCTCAATCCTTGGTTTTGTGTTGTTGCGCATGCGCCGCTCCCCACTCCTTTGCCTTCTTTTTACACTGCTGCGAACTGGACTGGATTGAACACTGTACTGGAGTGAAACAACTTCCCCCACTACTTGAAAACCCGAGGAGCGATAGGAGCTCGATCTTTGCGTCAGTCGCCAACAAATTTTCATAGCGAAAGGTTGTTGGTGATTTAGCAAGAGGTTTCAAATATATAGTAGGCCTATATATATTTGAACTTCTTCTACTACGTTGCGTTTTTTAATGCAATGTGGTATGTGTGTGTGTGTTTAGTTTTAAGTTGTATTTAATTTAAGAAATAATTTGCGCATTGCGATGTTAGTTATAAGTTGGGTTTAGCATTAAGGTGTATTAATTTTAAGAATAATGATGGTATTTGATTGTGTTGAATTATTTGGTTTTTTAATAATGATGTGTTGTTAGTTTTAAGTGTTGGTACTAATAATTAATGTTGTTTTGCCTTACAGCTAGATGTTAGGGGGTAGATTAATTGTAAATTCAGAAGTTCGGTTGAACTTCACTTAGAAGGGGTGGGATATCCGCAAATTGTAGGTAAGCGGACTAGGCTTTTGCATTTTGTTTAGGAATATAATGGGTGGGATTAGCTTGGGTGGGTGTTAGAGTTGAGTTTCTGCATTAGCTGTTCCAGTTTCCCTTTAAATTAATGGTTACGGTAGACCCGGACAGGACCGTTACGGTAGACCCGGACGGTCCAGGGACCTCCCTCGCAGAACGTAACTAGTGGGTTGGGAGTGGGAACCGCTAGGCAAACAGGGTGGTGGGAACAGTTACAACTGATCCCATCACCTTGGATCATTATAAATCTTGAATGACCTTGACCCACTTTCGGAAGGGTCAATGACCCCCCCCCCGCCGAAAAAATTGAGTCGATTCCCCCCCTCCCCCCTTCCCCCACTCCTATCCCCACTCCTTCCCCCACTACTCCGGGTGAATGACCGGTCATGACCTGAAAAATTAAAATGGCTATAACTTGATAACGGATTGACGGATTTGGACAAGCGATACATCATTGAAAAGGTCTTTGTAACACAAACATTTTGGTAAAAGAAGAATTTGGTTATCTTATTTTAGTCAAAAGTTATGCGAATTATTTAAAATAAATACCTTCTCTTTCCCCTTTTCTCCCACCTCCCAGGTCAATAATCAGTCTCGGCCAGCTGCTACCCCTCTCATTTGCATATTGTTATAAAAGACACACCGACTGCGGCTAACATTTCATTCTGATTCCAGACGTTACGCTGCGAACTTGGAGCCACAACCATGTCATCTCTGCCAACTACAACTTCTACTTCAACTTCTACTTCTACTTCAACTTCTACTACGGCTGTTACTGCACCTAAGAAAACTCTTCGTCTGAAAAATCCTCCTGACTGGTACAAGAAGCAACTTGGATCCCAACCTTCAACTTCTGGCACTATTCTTCCGCCTACCAAGACTTCTAAACTTCGAAGCATTTTTTCACTGCCTTCGCCTTCTACTTCGCTTTCAAACGACTCCACACCGCCATCAACCATCATGCCGCCACCACAGAAGCCAGCTCCCCGTCCTAATACCCCTTCATTTGAAACTTTGCTTCATTGTCTTAGTACACCTGTCATTCCACTGTCACCATTGCCTCCTACCCCACCACTTACTATGCCTGAAGACCACACCTATCATAAAACTAAATCCACTAAGCCTACTCCCAAACCTGCTCCTAAGCCTGCTCCTTCAGAGCAATTTCAATTATTACAAGAAGAGCGTCGTAGGGCATTTAGCCGTCCCACTACTTGCCCTGAAGTGCTCACTATTGGAATTAAGAAAGGATCAGCTTGTGGGAGGAAATGTGTTAAAAACGAAAGTTTTTGCCGTGTACATGTCGTGAAACACCATTCTGAACCACAACTGACAGAAACCCCCACTATTGAATACCAATCCAAAATTATTGGTGTTAAAGGAAATAGGCTTAAGAGAGGTTGTGTTTATTTTTTTGAAAGCGTTATTGACAACGAACACATTTTGGCAAGTTGTAACGGCGAAAAATATAATATTAAAGTAATTGAATCCTTGCGCAAAGAGAAATCCGTTTATGAGTTAGACTCTAAAGACTATCTCCTCAGACACAAAGTGGATGGTATTACAAGGTGGGGGCGTAGAAAGTAAATTCACATAGTTTTTTTCCAAATTGTTGCTTAAAAAATAATGGGGGAGAAACACAATGCGTTATAGCGTTGTATTTCTCCCCCATTATTTTTTAACACTCTAAGTCTTGTGACCTACTAACCTACTTCCATCCGAGTAGTAAGAAAGGTACTTCCCCCCACTCCTTTGGGTCGATGACGGGTCACGGTCAGCTCCTACCCCTCATTTGCATACTTTTATAAAAGCGGAGCGAGCGTTGATCACTCCTTCATTTTTCTTCTACACGCCGCTCTTGTCGTTTCGTCTCTGCTGTTTACAATATTTCTTGCTTCAAAATGCCTCCTCATCTGAATGAAAATCTCAATTCTTCCGAAATTTCTGATGTTTTTGAACAACCTGAAGACACTTTAAGTAACGACAGTGACAGTGAAGATGATGATGAAGATGATTATTATAGCGTTGAAATTAGTGAAGAACTGAAAGTTATAGCAATTGATCCACAATTCCCATTCGATACAATAGAAAAATTTATGTCTGAAGCTAATAAATGGTTGGACTCAGGATCTTAGGTACGAATTGGCTCTTTTATATTGTATGATGACTGTAATTCTTTTCTTGTTACACCAAATGATAGAGACCGCATGCATCAGTGGGCACAAACAATGAAGGAGTGCTACGAACAAGGCGTGGATGTTGGCGGCTATTTTACAGCGCAAGTGGTTTAATAACCAAATTACCCTTCCCCCACCCTACACCCTATCGCTTCCCAATCCTTATTCCTTGCCCCTCCCCATTTTTTAAAACTTATAAAAGGCGGGCTATGAACCTCCAGGTTTCTAGTCTGTACTTGCACCTTGTACTGTCAAGATGCTTACTACTTTGTATTTTATTTAAACAGGTCTTATAAGTTGTGAATTTGTCATTAATAAGTTTGCATTTGTAGGAGCTACATATATGTTTAAGAATGTCTCCTAGAGATACTTCTTTTGTGCAATTAATTAAAATTGTAAAACAACAAAATGTTATGTTAGTGCAAGAAGAAGTTGAAGTTGAAATAACTGACTCAATCCAAGATCCTGTAGAAGAAGCAATGGAAGTAACAGAAATTGATGAAGAACCTGCAATGATGGAAGTTGTTGAAACACAAAACGAATCCGAAGATTTAGAAGAAGCTGTTTCATATCCTGTTTTTTTGGGATTTTGAATCAAATGTACTTTTTGTTATTGAAATTGAAGTTATTATTTCTGAAGAAGTGGCGGGGGGAAAATTATCCCCACCACTAGTTGAAAGTTGGTGGGGGAATGTTCATAAATATGTTAGTTATTTGCGTAGGAGCTCATTCTTAGGAAGACTGGTGACTGAAAATGTTTCGTCGTATACCTTATGATCCTTCGTACTATAATCTGCTCAGTATTAATAGTATTACAGATACTGAGCAGAAATTGTATAAAAAGTTTTGTTCTTTACTTGATAGAACGCAAAAACTACCTGCAAATACTTTCACCTACAAGCTACCCCTAATAGACAAGGATGATGTAAGCAAAGTATCATTAGTTCAAGTAAAATTTCTGGAAGAAAAAAATCTTGTTTATGTAAGAGAAGTGTATCATAATGAATACTCAAAAAGATTGGCTTTTGACTTTATTAAGGAACATGCTGGACGTGAAAAAGAACAGTATCCAGCACCATATTATTTATATCTTTTTAAGAATGGAGCAAGTGTAACGGTAGAAATAAGTATCAAATTAATGTAATTCTCCCTACTAAGTTTTTGAGGTTAAAATTTTGTTTTGCTGTGAAGTAATTGAAATAGTATTTGTATAAGGAAAATTCATATTGAAATACATGTTGTAATTGAGTTGTAGAGATGTGTACTGTACGAAAGCTGGATTTATAGTGAGTTTTCGCGACAAATGAACTTGTATTTATGCAGATTGTTAATATGGAATAAAAAGATGATAGCAGCAAAACGCTCAAAGTAGAAAGTGTTAATAATGTTATATAAAGAAAGAATAGTTAAACAAGGAAAATATTGAAAATCCAACTAGTATTAAAAAAATATGAAGGGACAATCAATTTTGCACAAGGTTAATATTTTGTTCAAAACGTTTATTTTCCTAGGATAGTGAAGAAGAAAATAAAATAGTGGTGGGGGAATCGTTATAAAAGGAGGAACGGGAGAGCCCATTTCATTTCTCGGCGAAATTTCGAAGAGTAAACATCTCAACATGTATCATTGTGATAAATGTTCAGAATCGTTTCACGATGAAATTCTATTAGACTGTCATAAAGAACTAATTCACAACAACGCAGAAGAAAAACAAGAAGAACAAGAAGAACAAGAAGAACAAGAAGAACATTATGAAATAACAGCAACATCTTCAACTACTTTACCAAATCTACAAGTATTTGCATTACCTGGTAAAGTAGTAATGCATCATAAAATTCAAAATGAAAACTTGAAGCTAGAAGAATTTATTACAGAAGCAAAACCAATTGTAAGTAAAACTTTAAAAGAGGAATTGAAAAGATTGAACTTTCTTTAATTTGGTTTACTACTAGAAGCTATGTTTATAAATGTACAAGAAGAATTATCACCAAGAGGATTCATAACAAAAAACCAAACTATCATGGAAAGTTCAGACATTGATTCAATAGTTGAGAACTGTATAGAAGAAATATTAACCAAAATTCAGGAACACGAAGGAAGAGGATCTGGATGGAGTCTTACAAGTATTGAAGGATTAGATATAAGGGTTCACAAACATGGATATGGACTAATGGGATCTAGTTACATTCCTCTGCCAAAAAGAATTGAAGATACAAAATCTTGTATTAATGTCAAGAATGAAGATAACGAATGTTTTCGCTATGCGATGACATCAAAATTTGTATTACGAAATGCACATAGACCCAACCAAGAATATGAAAATGAAAGACACAGGTACAATTTTCAAGGAATAACATACCCTGTTTCTGTAAAAGATATATCAAGATTTGAGAAGAAAAATCCTGGCACGTCTATTAATGTTTTTGCATTAGATAGTTCAAACAAAGTGTATCCTTTACGTGTGGCAAAAGAAGAGCTACCAGATCATACGGATCTACTATTACTAACAAGAGGTGATGTGTCTCACTATGTGTACATAAAAAAATTCGACTCTCTTGTTAACAAGCAGCTTTCTAAAGATCGACACAGAAAGTTAATTTGCAAGAGATGTTTTAATTTTAAACGAGATGGAGTACATGGAAGAGAATGGCTACAAGAGCACAAAAGGTTATGTAACAATAATTATGATGCAAAGATTAATTTACCTTCGGAAAGCAAAGCATTTGTTACATTTGAAAAGGTTCATCATCAATACCGTATCCCTCTAGTTGTGTATGCAGACTTTAAATCAACACTTGTTCCTGTTGAAGATGAAAATTGTGAAGCTCGAAAAAGTGTCAAGTATCAAATGCACAAACCAAACAGTTTTTGTTTAATGGTCAAATCAACATTATCAGAAGAACATTTAAACAGATATGGATTAACTTCAGAACCTTTAGTATATCGTGGTGAAAATGCGGAAAAAATATTTCTTGATCACTTATATTCAATAGCTGGCAATATGCAAAGATTATATACAAATATTGTACCAATGAAACCGATGGACGAAGAAGAAGAAATTCAACATGAAAATGCAACTCGCTGTTTCTTGTGCAAAAATGATTTTACTATTGAGAATTATAAAGTTAAAGATCATGACCACCTCACAGGTTATTATAGGGGTGCTGCTTGTAATAAATGCAACTTGAGCTATCGTTTACAACTATTTATTCCTGTGGTTATGCATAACCTCAGCGGGTATGATGCTCATTTTATAATACCTGAATTAGGAAGAGACAACGGTTCAATAGATGTGTTGGCTGAAACTTCAGAAAAATTCATAAGTTTTTCCAAAACAGTTGGAAACGTCAAACTAAGATTCTTGGATTCCTACCGATTTATGCCGTCGAGTTTGTCCAAACTTTCTGAAAATTTAAGGAAACAAGATTTTGTCGAAACAAAGAAGATTGTAAATAGCGACATACTGGATCTGGTACTTCGGAAAGGTGTTTTCCCATATGATTACATAGACAGTTTAGAAAAATTTAATGAAACATCACTTCCAGCAAAAGAAGAATTCAAAAGTAAACTTTACGACATGGATATATCTCAAGAGGACTATGATCATGCATGTAGAGTATGGAACGAATTAGGATTTAGAACATTGGGAGAATATTCAGATTTTTATGTTAAATTAGATGTAACTTTACTATGTGATATAATGGAAGAATTTAGAAATACATGTTTTGCAGCATATGGATTGGACCCTCTTCATTCATACACTTCACCTGGACTAGCATGGCAAGCCATGTTGAAAGAAACAAATTGTAAATTACAACTTCTTACTGATATAGATATGGTTTTGATGTTAGAATCAGGAGTTCGAGGGGGATTGACGCAAAGTGTAACCAGACATGTTAAGGCGAATAACAAGTATCTGCCCGATTATGATGCATCAAAACCAACAACATTCCTGGGTTATTTTGATGCAAATAACTTATACGGATGGGCAATGTCAAATCCCCTTTCATTTGATAATTTCAAATGGATATATCCAGAATCGATTGGAAACATAATGGATATACCGGAGTATGGTGAAATATGGTGAATATCCTGAACATCTTCACGATCAACATTATGATTTACCACTTCTTCCGAAGACTGAAATTTCCCCTACTGGAAGATGGCCAAAATTATTGATGACTTTAACCGACAAGTCTCGATATGTTGGACACTACTGGATGATACAACAGGCTTTAGACTTAGGATTGAGAATTACAAAAATTAATCGAGTACTACAATTTTCTCAATCTTGTTGGTTAAAACCGTACATCGACAACAACACAAGAAGAAGAGCCGCCGCTACATCAAGTTTTCAAAAAGATTTTTTTAAACTAATGAACAACGCAATATTTGGCAAGACTTTGGAAAACAAAAGGAAACATAAGGATATCAAATTGGTAACTGATCCAGTAAAATTACAGAAATTAGTGCAACAACCAAACTTTGGTTCATCTGTAATTATTAATGAAAAGCTAGTTGTTATTTCCATGAACAAGAAGTCAGTTGAAATGGATCGTCCTTTGTATCTTGGAATGTCAATCTTGGATATTTCAAAAGCACATATGTACGAGTTTCATTATAAGAAGATGGTTAACTATTATGGAAGAGAGAACATTGGTATTGCATATATGGATACGGATGCACTAATTTACTGGATTAAAACAAATGACATGTATGAAGATCTACGCACCTTTATATATAAAGATGATTTCGACTTTTCCGATTATCCTAAGGATCATCCAAATTACGACTATGACAGAAACAAGAAAGTATTGGGAAAATTTAAAGATGAAACGAATGGTGTGCCGATGATGGAAATTGTACATAAACGATTCAACTGTACATAAACGATAGGAACGAACATCAAGTTACGAAGAAGGCCAAAGGAATAAAAACTTTTTTTCTTAAGAAGAACGTACAGTTTGAACATTATAAAAGATGTTTGTTTGAAAATGTTGAAACAACTGTAACGTTCAACACTATTAGAAGTTATAATCATCAACTTTTTAGTGTCAAACAAACAAAGTGGGCATTAAGCTACAAAGATGACAAGCGCTATATTTTAGAAGATAAAATTAATACTTTACCATTCGGCCACTACTCCCTAAACCCTATCGACCAGTAAACCTATTCTTCGTCCTCTACCTTCTTCCTTTTTCCTTTCCGTAAAAAAGAGGGGACATGGCAAGCCCAATGCCATGTCCCCTCTTTTTTACACTAATATGAAATGGCCTTGACCTATATTCAAACTATATAAATGAGAATAAACTATTCTATGGATCAGTATTTTTACATGCAGTGTACAATCAACATCTGAAGATGGAAAGTGTGAAGGACAAGATTGTAAATGAACTACATAAACCAGCAAGAAGAAGATTTCCAAGAAGAAGTACAATCATTAAAGGAATGAATGATCTTTATCAAGCTGATCTCATTGAAATGATACCGCACAGTAAATTAAACAAAGGATTTAAATATATTTTAACAACTATAGACTGTTTTACTAAAATAGCTGACGCTTTACCATTGAAGGACAAGACTGGTAAAAGTGTTACAAAAGCTATGGAAACCACAATACAAAGAAATAAATTTAAAATTAAACATCTACAGACCGATGATGGAAAAGAATATTTTAATAAAGACTTTGGAGCTTTGATGAAAAAATATCAAATAAATCATTATTCTACAAATTCTGAAGTTAAAGCTTCAATAATTGAAAGATTTAATAGAACATTAAAAGGTGCGATGTATAAACAATTTTCAAAACGAGGATCATACGTGTGGTATGACATATTACCACAACTTATAAAAGAGAATAACAACAAATATCATCGTACCATTGGCATGAAACCTATCCAGGTAAACAGTGCTAATGCCAAAATTGTATTACAACGCATTAAAAATAATACAACACCGAAATTGGAAAAATTGCAACCAAAGAAGTTCAAGGTCAACGATAAAGTTCGTATAAGCAAATACAAAGGTGTATTTAGTAAAAGATATCTACCAAATTGGACTAATGAAGTATTTACAATTTATAAAGTGCAACCAACTATACCTGAAACCCATTTATTAAAGGATAACAAGGGTGAATTACTTCAAGGTGGATTCTACGGACACGAATTGTTAAAATCAACAGTTGGTGATGTATATCTTGTCGAGAAGATTTTACAAAGGAAAAAGGATATGGTTAAAGTCCGGTGGTTAGGGTTTGATAAAAGTGAAGACTCTTGGATTCCTTCAAAAGACTTAGTATAGTTGTTTAATAGCTCATTGTGTGTTTAACCTTTATACAAGATGGAGATTGTACAACAAAAAGATCGATTTAATATCAATAACATTGATGAATTGACAGTTGACAATGATAAGTTAAATCATGGAAAACATGGTGAATTACTACCAAATACGATAAGATGTTTAATAACTGGTCCTTCAAATTGTGGAAAAACTAATGTTGTTTTTAACCTTATAACTAACCCTAAGGGATTGCGTTTTAACAATATATACATTTTTTCAAAATCATTGCAACAACCAAAATATTAATTATTGGATAAAGTACTTGCAAGTGTACCTGAAGTGAATTTTTACAAGTTTAATGCCAGTGAAACAATTATGCAACCAAATGAAGCAAAACCATTTTCTCTTTTTATATTTGACGATGTTTCTTGTGAAAATCATGACACAATAAGGAATTATTTTGCTATGGGAAGACATCATAATATTGATAGCATTTATATTGGTCAAACATACAGTAAAATTCCAAAACAACTTATAAGAGACAATGCAAGTATGTTGATCATCTTCAAGCAAGATGAAACAAATTCAAAGCATATATATAATGATCATGTAAATGCGGATATGCCATTTGAAAAATTTAAAGAGATGTGTGGCAAAGCATGGAATGAGAAATATAGCTTTCTCGTTATTATGAAGGAAGAAGATATTAAAAATGGTAGATATCGTATAGGGTTGGATAAATTTGTATTTATGCGTTGAACTACCGATGCTACATCTAGTTACACGTTGAACTTCACAGTGTAAACATGGTGAATCAAGAAAAACTATTGAAAGAAATAAAATCACTCAGTGATTCTATTAGGATGAAGAATCGTGCATTGAGGATGGGTTTAAGTGAAAGAGAAGAATTTCTAGAGACTACATTTAAACCTATTACGGAACCTTTAAAACAGATATCAGAAACTATTGGTAAACCTCGTTATGAAGGAGATGTTTTACTACCAGTTTCTAAACAAGAAGTACAAGCATTAAAAAAAGAAGAAGATGATGATTCATATACAAGTGCTAGTGAGCAAGAAGAAACAAAGAAGAAGAAGAACCAATTGTTGAAAAGGAAGAAGGAACAGCCAATACCTGAAGCTGAACAATCTATTCCAAATTTAACTCAATTGAGTAGCGATATATTACAACATGGACCTCTTGGAAGAAAATATATAATGAAAATGCTACATGACATGAAATCAAACCCGAATTTGAGTAGATCACACGTATACGGAGCAAGAATTGATGGGAATGAATTGAAGATTGGCAATTCAAAGCTTGAAATAACACAAGACGATTACATCATTATTGGTGAGCATAGATATAAAGGAACAAAAGGATTATATGAATTAATTTTTAAAAACATACCACTAAGATATTCATTCAAAGATTTAAGTGTTTTTAAGGAGATTCTACAAAATACTAACGCTCATAAAAGAAACTACTTAAAGGATGCAATGATTAATCGTTCACGTGCAACAAAATATAACATCGTTATAAAAAAGTTGTTTCCTCCACGAAAATTGCCAACATTACGTACTGCACCAGCGGTGAGACAACCACTGAAAAGAAAATCTTTATCACTAATGGATTTATCACTTCTTGAACAACATGGTAAAAAGAGCAAAGGAGATACTTCAACATCTGGTAAAGGATTGATGAAAAATCTATACAATACAAATGTGATTTACTACAACGACATCAATAAATTGGTTGATAGAATGAGATTATTGCATGAAGCCATGGAAGCTGGTCATACAGGTTTAAATAATGAATGGGTAGCTCTGATTGACGAACTCAGGAATCGCGGCATAATTGTATAATTGTCCGCGGATATATAAGAGTTGCAGGCGTATAATGTGTCAGTTCTAACATGAGCGTCGACAAGTTCGGACGATACTCCGCGTTAGGAGTGCAAGTTGGAGAAAACAGAAAAAGAAGTGGATTACCACAAACACCCGAAGGTGACTATAACATAAATAATAAACGTTTAAAGTTTGTTAGAGATCCAGAAGAAGATGGAGATGCAACAAATTTAAAAACAGTGAAGGAGGAAACATCTACAAGTTTAAAACTTGACAACAACCAACTGTATGATGCAAAATCTCACAGGGTTATTAATGTTGCAAAACCAGTCAACAATGGAGATGTTGTTAATAAAGGCTATTTGCTATCTGCGATGGATTACGCTTTACTGTTGCAAAAGACTAAAAGTGGAAAAATGTACAATGCTTTAAATTATAAAATAACTAATGTGGCAGATCCAACTGATGATACAGATACAATCAATAAGCGTTTATTTGCAATCTGTAATTCCAGAAAAGAAAAAGGATGGATTTTCTTTTTATAAATATATTATAAACGATATTGGATATCCTAAAGAAGAAAGTGATGGTGTTAATATAAAATATATTAAAGATAATTGTATTTTATATAATGATGCTGTTATTGATTGTCATGGAAAAGTGTTGTCCAATCTGAAAGATGGTTCAACTCCATCGGATGCTGCTACCGTGAGACAAATGAATGAAAGCTTGAAAAAAAGGAACATCCGCTTTTGTTAAACTAAATCAGGTAGTGTCAAAGAAAGGTGATGAGTTTATGCAAGGAAGTGAAAAGTTTACCTTACTACAACTAAAAAATGACAAGTGGGATGGAAAAAATAAAAGATTGTCAAATATAAGTTTAGGCACGGAAGAACATGATGCTGTTATTTTAACACAAGTGCCACAACTATCAGCTACTGGTGTTAACTTTATATGTGGAGGTAGACGATTAACCCATGTAAAATCTGGTAAAGATGATAATGATTGTGTTGTTGTGAAACAAACTATAGTTTTAGATAAAATAAATAACTTATATGATGGTAAAAATAGAATAATATCTAACATATCAGCAGGAATAGCTCCGAATGATGTTGCTACTATTAATCAAGTTATAGCAACCTCTAATAACGATCCATCTGTGTATACATGTAATGGTAAACGTATCACAAATCTTGATAATCCAACAGATTACAAAGATGCTACTAATGTAGAGTATGTAATGAATCTTGTAGGTAATGCAGTTGTTGATATGCATAATCATATAATTGGTAAATCAAATCACGATAAAATCGAAGGTGCTAAGAGAGAAAAATGGATTAAAGATACAATCATCGATATATATGGGTAAAGCTTGTGAATATTTAAGTATGGAATACACAAAAAAAGGATTCATTATCATAAAGTATTTCATAGAGTGAAGACGTTGGTTACATAAAACAGCATAATGAAGACCGCATCGTTCAGTCGTCGTCAGGACATTGGCAAGAGAGGACGTGGTATAACATCAGCTGCATTATCCCTGCTCAGACGGATTCCAGTTGGTGCTGCTGTAAATCGAGCGATAGACGCTTTACCATACGAATTACATCTGCCCGGAGGTTATCAATATTGTGGACCCGGAACTAAGTTGGCAAAACGTTTAGCAAGAGGAGATCCTGGAATTAATAAATTAGATCAAGCTTGCAAAGAACACGATATAGCATATTCAAAGTATAAAGATTCAACAAATAGATCAATAGCGGATAAAATTCTAGCGGAAAAAGCTTGGCAAAGAGTAAAATCAAGTGACGCAAGTATTGCAGAAAAAGCATCGGCTTGGGCAGTAACTACAGCCATGAAGACGAAAGCAAAGTTAGGTGGTGGAAAACGCCGCAGAGGAAGACCTGCAAAGAGAAACGCTCCTAAAAGAGGTGGAAATATTAAAAAAGGACGTCGTAGAACTCGTAAGGCAAGTGTAAAGAAGACTTCTGTTTGGCAAATGGTAAAAAACGGAGCAGGTTTATACCTAAAACCATACCGTGTGTACTAAATAAGAAGAATCAATTGATAATTCCAAATAAAGCCTTAACATATCATCAGTTAAATGATTATGTAAAATGTTTGAAAATACCATTCTTTCGAGGAGTTTTTATCAAAGATGCATTACCAACTAAAATATGGAAAAATGAAACTGGAATAGTAAATTTGGATTCCACCTATGGTCCAGGCACTCATTGGGTATGCTAAAAAAAGCTTGGACAAACCGTTTACTACTTTGACAGTTTTGGCAATCTACCACCGCCGAAAGAACTTCAACATTATTTTCAAAACTCCAAAAACATTTTTTACAATTACAAAAGAGAACAACCTAACAATACTGAAATATGTGGGCATTTATGTTTGGAGTTTCTAGCGAAGAGTTTCAGTCAGCTTTAAGATGTCATCGTATACAGTGTCACTGAGTGGAAATTCATCCACATTGAACAGTACGCTGTTCCCAGCATTGCGTCTATCCAAGGAACGATTATGGGAAGCGGCATTACTTGATTTGACTACCTACAACTCAATTCCCAATGTTACGGAAGGGAAGAACAATTTACTACATTATTATGAAACTAAGGATGCTGCAGGAAAATACTCAGAATTGAAAATAATTACATTTCCTACTGGAGCTTATGAAATCAATGATATAAACCAATTATTACAGAAACAACTCGGAGAAGACAATATCACCGTTAAAGGAAACAATAATACTTTAAAAGCAGAAATAACATCGAAATATTATATTGATGTCAGCTTGGAACAGTCGATTGGCAGTTTACTTGGATTTACAGATACAAAAAAGAAAATCTTAACTCCTGGAACTACTCATTCAGGTGATTCAACTGTAACGATATTGAAAGTAAATAGTATCGATGTCACGTGCAACATTATACACGGATCGTATAGAGATGGAGTTAATCAACATATTATACATACATTTTATCCAACAGTAGCCCCCGGTTTTAAAATTGTTGAGAAGCCACAAAACTTGATATACCTGCCGTTAAACACCAGTTTCATTTCAGACATCGTACTGAACATATTGGATCTAGAAGGTCATAGTGTTGACTTTAGAGGAGAAACAATTACTATACGGATACACATCAGAGCAGCAACATAAAAGTCAACATGGGATTATCATTTAAACCGCAACGGAAGAGTCGGGAGCTCAGTAGCTCCTCGACATTGGAAGAGTTAACATCGGACAACATTCATTTTCTACAAAAGATTGGATTGAAACTTAACAGCGATGGATATCCTGGATATATCTCAAGGACCAACGTTCGACGAAACACTATGGGAGAAGGAATATCACACGCACAACCCTTACACTTCATCAAAATTAAACAATAACGATGAAATAAGGATTCCCATTCAACAACAAGATATTTACACGTTACCGTGTGAAAGTTACTTGTACATCGAAGGACGGGTATTAAAATTGGATGGAAAAACTGCTTCAACAGTTCCTTTTATAAATAACCCGATGGCATATCTTTTTGATGAAATAAGATATGAAATATCAGGGGTGACGGTTGATCCAACAAAAAAGGTTGGTTTAACAACGACATTGAAAGGATTAACATCATTAACACCGCATGAGAAGAATTCAATAGTCACCGCCGGATGGGTTGCCCCAGTAGTAGGTTAAACAGCGGTTCTGAAACACTCGTAGTTTTTTTTGACCGCTTTTTGCTTCATATGACCACTTTTTTGCTTCATATGAGCACTTTTGCTATATAAGGCGGTAGCTATATAAGGCGGTTTTTGGGCTACTCGTAGTTTTTTTTTTACCGCTTTTTGCTTCAAATGACCATTTTTTTGCTTCAAATGACCACTTTTTTTGCTTCAAATGACCACTTTTTTGCTTCAAATGACCCCTTTTTTGCTTCAAATTGACCACTTTTTGACCGGATTTTGGTTGGTTTTGGACAAATATCAGCCCATTTCAGCCCATTTAAAGGCATTTTTCAGGATTGTCAGATACTGATTTCCAGGAGCACTTAGAATTTAATCCAGTTGTTAATTTAATTAGGGGTCCTTTTTTGACCACCTTCAGCTTCAAATTGACCGGTTTTGACCGGATTCTGGCCGGTTTTGGCCAAATATCAGCCCATTTCAGGGCATTTCAGGATTTTCGATCCATAAAAATTGATATTGAAAGGTGAATTGCCCAACATCCCAGCCCCCTATAAAATTAACTTTCATTGCAATTTTACCTTCAAAGACACATTTTTAAGCGTAAATTCCCAAAATTTTAACCCAGTTTAACCTCTTAAGATCTAATTCCTAAGGCCCAGACAAGCCCTAAAACCTAGCAGCTAAGGCTTTAACATATCAATAAGCCCAATTAACCATTAGCTTAGACCTAATGTGTTGGACCTAAGATCTAAACCTAAGGCCTTGCACCTGAGTTCAAAGCCCTAAAACATAGCAGCTAAGGCTTAAACCTGTGAATAGGGCCTATTAGCCACCAGCTTAGACCTAATGAGTTGCACCTAAGATCTAAACCTTAGGCCTTACATATGAGTCCAAAGTCCTAAAACCTAGCAGCTAAGGCTTTGACCTGTGAATAGGGCCTATTAACCACCAGCTTAGATCTAACGTGTTGAACCTAAGTTCTAAACCTATAAGGCCTTGCACCTGAGCCCAAAACCCAAAAACCTAGAAGCTAAGGATTTGACCTGTGAATAGGGCCTATTAGCCAACAGCCTAAACCTAATGTGTTGGCACTAAGATGTAAACCTAAGGCCTTGCACCTGAGTCCAAAGCATTAAAAACTAGCAGCTAAGGATTTGACCTGTAAATAGGGCCTATTATCCATCAGCTTAGGCCTAATGTGTTGGACATAAGATCTACGCCTAAGGCCTTACACATGGTTCCTAAGATGAAATGCCTTGGACTTAGGTCCTAAAACCTTGCAGCTAAGGCTTTGACCTGTGAAAAGGACCTATTTGCGTTTAGCTTAGACCTAATGTGCTGGACCTAAAATCTAAACCTCAGGCCTTGCACATGAGTCCAAAACCCTAAAATTTAGCAGCTAAGGCTTTGACCTGTGAATAGTACCTATTAGCAAACAGCCTAAACCTAATGTGTTGGAACTAAGATGTAAACCTAAGCCCTTGCACCTGAGCCCAAAGCCCTAAAAGCTAGCAGCTAAGGATTTGACCTGTGAATAGGGCCTATTATCCAACAGCCTAAACCTAATGTGTTGGCACTAAGAGATAAACCTAAGGCCTTGCACCTGAGTTCAAAGCCCTAAAAGCTAGCAGCTAAGAATTTGACCAGTGAATAGGGCCTATTATCCATTAGCGTAGGCCTAATGTGCTGGACCTAAGATCTAAACCTAAGCCCTTGCACCTGAGTCCAAAACCCTAAAACCTAGCAGCTAAGGCTTTGACCTGTGAATAGGACCTATTAGGCAACAGCCTAGACCTAATGTTTTGGGTCTAAGATGTAAACCTAAGGCCTTGCACCTGAGTCCAAAGCCCTAAAACCTAGCAGCTAAGGCTTTAACCTGTGAATAGGACCCATTACCCAACAGCTTAGACCTAATGTGTTGAACCTAAAGTCTAAACCTAAGGCCTTA
Organism: Neoaliturus tenellus; assembly: GCA_030545055.2. Taxonomy (NCBI): domain Eukaryota; kingdom Metazoa; phylum Arthropoda; class Insecta; order Hemiptera; family Cicadellidae; genus Neoaliturus; species Neoaliturus tenellus. Next base: position 243,107 of record JAQYXR010000063.1, on the reverse strand, counting down.
CAACTGAGTCCAAAGCTCAAAAACCTAGTGGCTAAAGCTTTGACCTGTGTATAAGACCTATCAGCCCCCAGCCAGGACCTAATGTGTTGGGACAAAGATGTAAACATAAGGCCTGACACCTTAGTACAAAGCCATAAAACCTTAAGATCTAAAAACTTACAAGGGGGCTGCGATTCACAGCCCCCCATGTATTGAGCAAACATTAGGCAACGAGGTCTTTTTTCTTTGATTGTGAAATCATGACCAGAAATGGTTATCAGATTCAAATTTGAGTATTTGAAGACCAACCTCCATCCATATTACTCAAGACCTAAGATCCTAACGCATGGACTTAACCGAAGACCTAAGGCTATACACCGTAGTCTAGGCTTTCAGGTTCTTAGACCCACGTCCGAGGCCATAGAGTTAAGACCTGAACACTTACAAGGGGTCGCGTTTCACGACCCCCTGAACAGACACTTTGGTCTAGACCATACACCGTGGTCTAGGCTTTTAGGTTCTTAGACCAAAGACCTACTACACCATGGTCTAAACCCAAGATCTAAGGCCTGTTGTCTAGGCTTCAGGTTCTTAGCCCCAAGATTTAAGGCCTGTAGTCTAGACATTTAGCTTCTTAGCCTCCAGATCTAAGGCCCGTAATCTAGGCCTTTAGGTTCTTGAATCCAAGACCTAAGACCCTACATCATAGTCTAGACCCTAAACCTAAGGCCTGTGATCTAGATATCTAAGTTCTTATCAAGACCTAAGGCCCTACACCATGGTCTAGACCCAAGATATTCTTTAAATTTCTTATAACAAAGTCCTAAGGCCCTACACCATGGTCTAGAACCAAGATCTAAGGTCCGTGGTCTAGGCTTTTAGGTTCTTATACCCAAGTCCTAAGGCCCTACACCAGGGTCTAGAACCAAGATCTAAGGTCCGTGGTCTAGGCTTTTAGGTTCTTATACCCAAGTCCTAAGGCCCTACACCAGGGTCTAGAACCAAGATCTAAGGTCCGTGGTCTAGGCTTTCAGGTTCTTATACCCAAATCCTAAGGCCCTACACCAGGGTCTAGAACCTAGATCTAAGGTCCGTGGTCTAGGCTTTCAGGTTCTTATACCCAAGTCCTAAGGCCCTACACCAGGGTCTAGAACCAAGATCTAAGGTCCGTGGTCTAGGCTTTTAGGTTCTTATACCCAAGTCCTAAGGCCCTACACCAGGGTCTAGAACCAAGATCTAAGGTCCGTGGTCTAGGCTTTTAGGTTCTTATACCCAAGTCCTAAGGCCCTACACCAGGGTCTAGAACCAAGATCTAAGGTCCGTGGTCTAGGCTCTTAGGTTCTTATACCCAAGACCTAAGGCCCTACACCAGGGTCTAGAACCAAGATCTAAGGTCCGTGGTCAAGGCTTTTAGGTTCTTTTACCCAAGACCTAAGGTCCGTGGTCTAGGCTTTTAAGTTCTTATACCCAAGTCCTAAGGCCCTACACCAGGGTCTAGAACCAAGATCTAAGGTCCGTTGTCAAGGCTTTTAGGTTCTTATACCCAAGACCTAAGGCCCTACACCAGGGTCTACAACCAAGATCTAAGGTCCGTGGTCTAGGCTTTTAGATTCTAATACCCAAGTCCTAAGGCCCTACACCAGGGTCTAGAACCAAGATCTAAGGTCCGTGGTCTATTCTTTTAAGTACTTATAACCAAGACCTAAGGCCCTACACCAAGGTCTAGAACCAAGACCTAAGGTCCGTGGTCTAGGCTTTTAGGTTCTTATACACAAGTCCTAAGGCCCTACACCATAGGCTACAACCAAGACCTAAGGTCCGTGGTCTAGGCTTTTAGGTTCTTATACCCAAGTCCTAAGGCCCTACACCAGGGTCTAGAACCAAGATCTAAGGTCCGTGGTCTAGGCTTTTAGGTTCTTATACCCAAGTCCTAAGGCCCTACACCAGGGTCGAGAACCAAGATCTAAGGTCCGTGGACTAGGCTTTTAGGTTCTTATACCCAAGTCCTAAGGCCCTACACCAGGGTCTAAAACCAAGATCTAAGGTCCGTGGTCTAGGCTCTTAGGTTCTTATACCCAAGACCTAAGGCCCTACACCATGGTCTAGAACCAAGATCTAAGGTCCGTCGTCTAGGCTTTTAGGTTCTTATACCCAAGACCTAAGGCCCTACACCATGGTCTAGGACCAAGACCTAAGGTTCATGGTCTAGGCTTTTAAGTTCTTATACCCAAGTCCGAAGGCCCTTCACGATAGGCTAGAACCAAGACCTAAGATCCGTTGATTAGGCCTTTAGGTTCTTATACCCAAGTCCTAAGGCCCGTGGACTAGGCCTTTAGATTCATCGACCCAAGACCTAAGACCATGCATAGTGTTCTAATACTCATTTTAAATTCGGCCAGACCCAAGACCTACGGCCCTTCACCATGGCTTATATCCCCAAGACCTAAAGCTATACACCTTGATCCTAATGCTATACACCGTGGTCTAAGATCCTAGACTCAATTTCTAATTCCATCATGGTCTAGATCCTTAAACCCTAAGGCCCTCCACCATGGACTAGTATTCGTCTTAAACCGTGTGCAGTTGTGATTGTTTCGTCTGTAGCTAGAGAAAACTCGGCCTTTAAGTTCTTAGACCTAAGACCGAAAGCCATACACCGTGGTCTAGGCTTTTAGGTTGTTAGACCCCAAGACCTAAGGTCATATGCCGTGGCCTAGGCATTTAATCTCTTAGACTCAAGACCTAAAGCCATATACCGCGGGCTAGGGTTTTAAGCTCTTAGACCCAAGACCTAAAGCCATACACCCTGGTCTAGGCTTTTAGGTTCTTATACCCAAGACCTAAGGCCCTACACCCTGGCCATAAAGTAAAGACCGTAAAACTTACAAGGGAGTCGCGATTCACGACCCCTGAACAGACACTGTGGACCCAAGACCTAAGGCCATACACCGTGGTCAAATCTTTTAAGTACTTATACCCAAGACCTAAGGCCCTACACCTTGGGCTAGGCTTTTAGGTTCTTATACCCAAGACCTAAGGCCCTACACCGTGGGCTAGGCTTTAAAGCTCGTATATTCAAGACCCAAGGCCATAAACCCTGGTCTAATCTTTTAAGCTCTTAGACTCAAGCCCTAAGGCGGTCCGCATGGGTTAGGCTCAAGACCCAAGGGCATACACAGTGGTCTAGGCTTTTAAGTACTTAGGCCAAGACCTAAAGTCATAAACCGTGGGCTAAGCTTTTAACCACTTAAACTCAATGCCTAAGGCGGTCCGCATGGGCTAGACTTAAGACCTAAGGCCATACACCCTGGTCTAGGCTTTTAAGTACTTAGACCCAAGACCTAAGGCCATAAACCGTTTTCTAGGTATTTAAGCTCTTAGACTCAAGACCTAAGGCCATACACCGAGGTCTAGGCTTTTAAGTACTTATACCCAAGACCTAAGGCCATATACCTAAGACCTATACCTAAGACAAAAGGCCTTACACTATGGTCTAGTACTCGGCATAAGCCATGAGCAGTTGTGGTTGTTTCATCTATAGCTAGAGGAAAGTCGGCTTCTAAGTTCTTAGACCCTAAGACCAAAGGCCTTACACCATGGTCTAGTACTCGGCATAAACCGTTTTGCAGTTGTGGTTGTTTCATCTATAACTAAAGGTAAGTCGGCCTCTAGGTTCTTAGACCCTAAGACCAAAGGCCTTACATCATGGTCTAGTATTCCTCTTAAGCCGTGTGCAGTGGTTAATTTGTCTATACTTAGAAGAAAGTTGGCCTGTAAGTTCTTAGACCCTAGACCTAAGACCCTACACCCATGGACTACAACCTGGACCTAAGTCCACATCCCGAGGTTTTGTACTCGTTTAAAACCGTGTGCAGTTGTGGTTGTTTCATCTATAGCTGGGCGAAGATTGTCCTTTAATAACTGTGTGCAGTTATTACTGTTTCGTCTCGAAAAAGAGAATGTTTATGCTTTTACACCATAACTTAGAGCGAAAACCCATGGTCTTATTCCTAAAACCTAGGACCTTAGACCGATATCCTAGGACATAAGGGCTTAGACTTATTGCTTTAGATCTAGGGCAAAAGGAATTTAAATGAGGACCTAAGGCCTCATAATTTAGACCAACCCCAATCCCAAGCATTTAAGGTATTATACCATGGACCTGTATGTATATGACCTTAAACATTTGACCTAAGATCTAAGGCTTTAACATAAGTCTTAAGCCCTAAGACCCTACCCCATGGGCTAGTACTGGTCCTACACCATGTGGGACCGTGTAAAAAGGCGTGCATAAAGCCAATCACATGGATTATTTGAAAGCCCAGCGCACATGAACAACTGTGTTTGCTGTTGGGCGTTTTTTGATTTGCGCTTTCGGGCGTTTTGCAAACTCGACGCGGAAATTACGATCGCAGACGGAAATTATTAACAAACATCGTGTACACATCGATTTTGAAAAACGATCGTACACGTCGATTATTTTAAACGGCGTCTGGGCATCGATTCTAAAAAACGTTCGCAGACGTTATTAAAAGGCATCGTCTACACATCGATTTGCAATATGCAGGTCGAGTTTGCAAAACGCCCGAAAGCGCAAATCATAAAAACGCCCAACAGCAAACACAGGTGTTCATGTGCGCTGGGCTTTCAAATAATCCATGTGATTGGCTTTATGCACGCCATTTTACACGGTCCCACATGGTGTAGGACCAGTACTAGCCCATGGGGTAGGGTCTTAGGGCTTAAGACTTATGTTAAAGTCTTAGATCTTAAGTCAAATGTTTAAGGTCATATACATACAGGTCCATGGTATAATGCCTTAAATGCTTGGGATTGGGGTTGGTCTAAATTATGAGGCCTTAGGTCCTCATTTAAATTCCTTTTGCCCTAGATCTAAAGCAATAAGTCTAAGCCCTTATGTCCTAGGGTATCGGTCTAAGGTCCTAGGTTTTAGGAATAAGACCATGGGTTTTCGGTCTAAGTTATGGTGTAAAAGCATAAACATTCTCTTTTTCGAGACGAAACAGTAATAACTGCACACAGTTATTAAAGGCCAATCTTCGCCCAGCTATAGATGAAACAACCACAACTGCACACGGTTTTAAACGAGTACAAAACCTCGGGATGTGGCCTTAGGTCCAAGTTGTAGTCCATGGGTGTAGGGTCTTAGGTCTAGGGTCTAAGAACTTAAAGGCCGACTTTCTTCTAAGTATAGACAAATTAACCACTGCACACGGCTTAAGAGGAATACTAGACCATGATGTAAGGTCTTAGGGTCTAAGAACCTAGAGGCCGACTTACCTCTAGAAATCGATGAAACAACCACAACTGCAAACGGTTTATGCTGATTACTAGACCATAGTGTAAGGCCTTTGGTCTTAGGGTCTAGATCATGGTGAAGGACCTTAGCTCTTGGGTCTAGGTGTAGGGCCTTAGGTATTGGGTCTAGACCACGGTGTCTGTTCGGGGGGTCGTGAATTGCGACTAACTTGTAAGTTTTCAAGTCATAACTCTATGGTTTTAGGTCTTGGGTATAAGAGCTTTAAAGCCTAGCCCACGGTGTAGGGCCTTAGGCCTTGGGTCTAAATACTTAAAAGGCTAGACCAGGGTGTATGGCCTTAGGTCTTGGTGTCTAAGTACTTAAAAGTCTAGACCACGGTGTATAGCCCTTAGTCTTGGGTCTAAGTACTTAAAAGTCTAGACCACGGTGTAAGGCCTTAGGTCTTGGGTCCACAGTGTCTGTTCAGGGGTCGTGAATCGCGACTCCTTTGTAAGTTTTCAGGTCTTTACTTTATGGCCTTAGGTCTTGGGTCTAAGTACTTAAAAGCCTAGACCAGGGTGTAGGGCCTTAGATCTTGTGTCTAAGAGCTTAAAAGCCTAGACCGTGGTGTATGGCCCTAAGTCTTGGATCTAAGAGCTTAAAAAACTAGACCACGGTGTAGGGCCTTAGGCCTTGGGTCTAAGTACTTAAAAGCCTAGAAAACGGTGCAAGGCCTTAGGTCTTGGGTCTCAGAGCTTAAAATCCTAACCCGCGGTATATGGCTTTAGGTCTTGAGTCTAAGAGCTTAAATGCCTAGTCTACGACGTATGACCTTAGGTCTTGGGTCTAACAAAATAAAACACTAGACCACGGTGTATGGCTTTAGGTCTTAGGTCTAAGAACTTAAAGGCCGAGTTTTCTCTAGCTAGAGACGAAACAATCACAACCGCACATGGTTTAAGATGAATACTAGTCCATGGTGGAGGGCCTTAGGGTTTAAGGATCTAGACATTGATGGAATTAGAAATTGTGTCTAGGATCTTAGACCACGGTGTATAGCATTAGGATCAAGGTGTATAGCCTTAGGTCTTGGGGATATAGGCCATGGTGAAGGGCCTTAGGTCTTGGGTCTGGCCGAATTTAAAATGAGTATTAGTACACTATGCATGGTCTTAGGTCTTGAGTCTATGAACCTAAAGGCCAAGTCCACGTGTCTTAGGACTTGGGTCTAAGAATCAAAAGGCCTAATCAACGGACCTTAGGTCTTGGTTGTAGCCTATGGTGTAGGGCCTTAGGTAATGGGTATAAGAACCTAAAAGCCTAGACCACGGACCTTAGATCTTGGTTCTAGACCCTGGTGTAGGGCCTTAGGACTTGGGTATAAGAACCTAGAAGCCTAGACCACGGACCTTAGATCTTGGTTCTAGACCCTGGTGTAGGGCCTTAGGACTTGGGTATAAGAACCTAAAAGCCTAGACCACGGACCTTAGATCTTGGTTCTAGACCTTGGTGTAGGGCCTTAGGTCTTGGGTATAAGAACCTAAAAGCCTTGACCACGGACCTTAGGTCTTGGGTATAAGAACCTAAAAGCCTAGACCATGGACCTTAGATCTTGGTTCTAGACCCTGGTTTAGGGCCTTAGGACTTGGATATAAGAACCTAAAAGCCTAGACCACAGACCTTAGATCTTGGTTCTAGACCCTGGTGTAAGGCCTTAGGACTTGGGTATAAGAACCTAAAAGCCTAGAACACGGACCTTAGGTTTTGGGTATAAGAACCTAAAAGCCTAGACCACGGACCTTAGGTCTTGGTTCTAGCCTACGGTGTAGGGCCTTAGGGCTTGGGTATAAGAACCTAAAAGCATAGACCACGGACCTTAGATCTTGGTTCTAGACCCTGGTGTAGGGCCTTAGGACTTGGGTATAAGAACCTAAAAGCCTGGACCACGGACCTTAGATCTTGGTTCTAGACCCTGGTGTAGGGCCTTAGGACTTGGGTATAAGAACCTAAAAGCCTAGACCACGGACCTTAGATCTTGGTTCTAGACCCTGGTGTAGGGCCTTAGGTCTTGGGTATAAGAACCTAAAAGCCTACACAACGGACCTTAGGTCTTGGTTTTAGACCATGGTGTAGGGCCTTATGTCTTGAGAAGAACCTAGAGACCTAGATCACAGGCCTTAGGTTTAGGGTCTAGACTATGATGTAGGGTCTTAGGTCAAGAACCTAAAGGCCTAGATTACGGGCCTTAGATCTGGAGGCTAAGAACCTAAATGCCTAGACCACAGGCCTTAAATCTTGGAGCTAAGAACCCAATGGCCTAGACCACGGTGTATTAGGTATTAGGTATAGACCAAAGTGTCTGTTCAGGGGGGTCGTGAAACGCGACCCCTTGTAAGTGTTCAGGTCTTAACTCTATGGCCTCGGACGTGAGTCTAAGAACCTTAAAGCCTAGACTACGGTGTATAGCCTTAGGTCTTCCGTCAAGTCCATGCGTTAGGACCTTAGGTCTTGAGTAAGATGGATGGGGGTTGGTCTTCAAATACTCCAATTTGAATCTGATAACCATTTCTGGTCATGATTTCATAATCAAAGAAAAAAGACCTCGTTGCCTAATGTTTGCTCAATACATAGGGGGGGCTGTGAATGGCGGCCCCCTTGTAGGATTTTAGATCTTAAGTCTAGGGTCTTAGGAATTAGATCTTAGGTTTAAGAAATTAGTCTAGTCTAAGGTGTTTTGACTTTGGACTCAGTGTAAGGCCTTAGGTTTAGATCTTAGGTCTAATTCACTAGTTCTCGGCTAATGGCTCATAGGTCACTTCAGCTGCTAGGTCTTAGGTCTTAAGTCTAAGGCCTCGTGTCTAAGGAATTAGATCATAGGTCTAGGGAATTGGTGTAGTCTAAGGATTTTTGGTCTTAGGAACCAGGTGTAAGGCCTTAGGCTTAGATCTTAAGTCCAACACATTAGGTCTAAACTAATGGCAAATAGGTCCTATTCACATGTCATATCTGATAGGTTTTCGGGCCTAAGTATAAGGCCTCGGGTCTAAAGAATCAGATCTTTGGGCTAAGGATTTAGTCTGGTCTAAGGTATTTGGTCCTAGGAACCAGGTGTAAAGCCTTAGGTTTAGGTCTTAGGTCTAACACATTAGGCCTAGGCTTTTGGCTAATACTATTCACAGGTAAAAGTCTTAGCTGCTAGGTTTTATGGCTTTGTACTAAGGTGTCAGGCCTTAGGTTTACATCTTAGTCCCAACACATTAGGTCCTGGCTGGGGGCTGATAGGTCTTATACACAGGTCAAAGCTTTAGCTACTAGGTTTTTGAGCCTTGGACTCAGTTGCAAGGCCTTAGGTTTAGAATTTAGGTCCAACACATTAGGTCTAAGCTGTTGGGTAATAGGTCCTATTCACAGGTTAAAGCCTTAGCTGCTAGGTTTTAGGGCTTTGGACTCAGGTGCAAGGCCTTAGGTTTACATCTTAGGCCCAAAACATTAGGTCTAGGCTGTTGCCTAATAGGTCCTATTCACAGGTCAAAGCCTTAGCTGCTAGGTTTTAGGGTTTTGGACTCAGGTGCAAGGCCTTAGGTTTAGATCTTAGGTCCAACACATTAGGTCTAAGCTAATGGTTAATAGGGCTTATTGATAGGTTAAAGCCTTAGCTGCTAGCTGCTAGGTTTTAGGGCTTGTCTACTGCCTTGGGCCTTAGGAATTAGATCTTAAGAGGTTAAACTGGGTAAAAAATTCGAGAATTTTTGCCTAAAAATGTGTCTTTGAAGGTAAAATTGCAATTAAAGTTAATTTTATAGGGGGCTGGGATGTTGGGCAATTCACCTTTCAATATCAATTTTTATGGATCGGAAATCCTGAAATGCCCTGAAATGGGCTGATATTTGGCCAAAACCGGCCAGAATCCGGTAAAAAACCGGTCAATTTGAAGCTGAAAACGGTCAAAAAGGACCTCTAATTAAATTTACAACTGGATTAAATTCTAAGTGCTCCTTGAAATCAGTATCTGAAAATCCTGAAAAATGCCCTTAAATGGGCTGAAATGGGCTGATATTTGGCCAAAACCAACCAAAATCCGGTCAAAAAGTGGTCAATTTGAAGCAAAAAAGTGGTCATTTGAAGCAAAAAAAGTGGTCATTTGAAGCAAAAAAAGTGGTCATTTGAAGCAAAAAGCGGTCAAAAAAAACTACGAGTAGCCCAAAAACCGCCTTATATGGCCAACGCCTTATATAGCAAAAGTGCTCATATTAAGCAAAAAAGTGGTCATATGAAGCAAAAAGCGGTCAAAAAAAATACGAGTGTTTCAGAACCGCTGTTTAACCTACTACTTGCCCCCGATAAAGACACTATAACACCAGCTTCCAACGGTCACTTTGATTTTCATGTACCTTTACGATTGCTTTTGGGATTCGCTGAAGATTACAAACGGGTAATAATAAATGTCAAACAAGAATTAGTATTACTCAGATCTTCAACTAATAAGGACTTAATACTTGCAGACCCTGCAACAACGGAAGATAAACTGGAATGGCAACTACAGTTGGATAAAGTTGTTTGGAGAGTACCTCATGTAAGATTGGCCGATGAACATAGAATCCTATTATTGAGAAAGTTAAAATCTGACCGTGATATTGTGATGCCATTCCGAAGTTGGGAATTTCATGAATACCCTACACTACCTCAGACAGAACGACAAACATGAACCGTCAAGACATCAACTTACTTGGAACGAGCAAGGTACATAATACTCGGTTTTCAAACTAAGCGAAAAGATGTTATCACTGCAAATGCTGGTCAATTTGATCACTGTAAAATAAAGAATTGTAAAGTTTTTTTTAACTCTCAATTTTTTCCGTATGACAATTTGAATGTCATGTTCAGCAAAAAACGTTTTTCCATTTTATACGATATGTATGCAAGATTTCAATCGTCATATTATGGAAAGACTAATACACCACTATTATCACCTGACCAGTATTATTCCAAGGCTCCAATAATTGTAATCGATTGTTCAAAACAAAATGAATCGGTAAAATCATCAAGTGTGGATATAAAAATTGAAATGGAATTTGAAGAACCAATAGCGGATGGAACTTCGGCATACTGTCTAATTCTACATGATAAAATAGTTACTTACACACCGCTAACCGGAATTGTGAAGAATGTACTTTAAGAAGAATTAATACAATGACTGCAGATTTTTGAGGTTAGAATTATCTACCTTAACTTTTGAGGTTAGAATTTTGTTTGTAAAATACAAGTTGAAAACAAAGAATTATGTAATTGTATAAATTTCAAGGATTTTACGAAAAATATAAAAGCGGGAAAATAATTAGTGGAAACTTCATTCTATCTTCAACCGTCGTATGGGAAACATCGTTCGCAAGATGAATTCTACTAACGGAGAAGAAAATACACCTCTAATGGATGATAATAGTTCAGATATAGAAAAACAAGTTGAACGAGAAATGGACGAGTTCCTAAAGTTTAACAAACATAAGAAGAGAGAAGAAGAAGAAGCTGAAAAAGAAGTAAAAAGGAAGAAGGTTAAAGTTAACATTACAACCAATATTTTAACAGAAGTATTTCTTCGGATTATCTACCCAATTTCTTCATGCATGACAAAAAGTATATCAGTTGGAATTTTAAAATCAATGGATTATTTACCAATTGTTATTTTAAATCATGGAAACAAAATGGTTACTTTCAGTGAAACTACTTGGGAATCTCTCATGAAACATTTACATCTTTTGGAGTGCTATTTAAGTAACAACACATTTGGAAGAAGAACAAGATTAAGTTTATTGGAATCAAATATTGAAGTTGATATAGTAAAACATCGTGGAGGACAAATTGTTCGCTTCAGAGATTTAACTACACACAATGTTAAATTATATTTCACTAAAGAAGAATTTTACACTTTAAGTTGTACTACCGGTCCCGTCACCAGATATTTGAAACAACTAATATTTTCAAGTGCAATAATTAAAGACTATCTAATCGATACATTGGACAAACAACCTTTTGTTCCAATTTTATACAGTCCCGTGGATACTTCAATCTTTAATAGAATACCTCAAGAAGTTGAAATGTGGAGACAATTAAACAACCATCACACCAATTTTAATATTGATGAAGTGGCACAAGAAGTGAAAGAAGAAGAACAATCCCGTTTGTTATAAACGTCGGCTAATTCAATTTTTTAGTCAGTTGTTAATAAGACTTCATCATGAATAAACGGGTTTCGTTTTCTAATGCGCCACACATAATGGAAGTTAAAAGAGGAATAATTGAATTTCAAGCTTTCCGAGGAAATGATGGTAATTTTATTATTAAAGAATTAGTAATCTTGGACATGAACATATCAGTAGTTTATCATTATTTGTTCAAACCTCCAGTACCATTTAATAGACTAACAACTAAAGCGAAAGTTACAAACAAATGGTTGAACAAACATTTTCACAACTTAAGATGGGATGAAGGTTTCATTAATTATAACATGATGCCGCACATTATGAATCATTATTGCAAAGAGTTTAAAATTATCTACACAAGAGGATTGGAAAAAGCAAATTGGATACAATCATTTACAAGCAACGAAGTGATTAATGCAATACAGTAATTGATAAAAATTTCCAATGCTACTTCAACGAACTTTGTATTTCATCAAAAAGTTTGAAACATCGAAGGTCGCAGTGCGCTTTAAAGAATGCCTACCGCTTGAATAATTTCCTTCAACAAAGTGGTGGGGGTAGTGTCGATTATAAAAGTGAGAGCGCTACCATGACGCAGCATGAGTATTACTCAAACCTCCGAAGAGACAACATCTCCGACGGACATTCTTATTAACAAGAAAATTAACAATAACATCAAGATGGCATCGCAGAACTTACTTCAAAATTTGGTCGATCAGTTCAACGCTCATTCTAAATCATCAATTCTACCTACGAAGAAATGTTCTGAACTAAAAGAAGAAAAAACATTACATCATTCATACGATCAAGAAAATGGAAACTTCAGTGGGTGATGCTATTAATTGCACATTGAGCGAGGCTCCATATACAGTTGGTGACGAACCAAAGTTTCAGATCTTCCTACCAACACGTTTTGTACAACTTCTTCAAAATGAAGATCTTCGTGTAGTTCAACCCGGCGTACTCTATTTGGTTTCGCATGGACCAATTGGAAACAACTCAACTGAACTAACTATTCATGTAACACCTACTACTGATTAGTTTGTACATAACATTGTAACTATTTGTTTGTAATTGTTTTTCAATAAATATGATATAAAGAAAAAACAAAAAAATTAAAAGAAGCAACATATTGTGATGTCTTTGTACATTACAATATGTTGCTTTTTTTAAAATTCCACGGGATGACCTTGACCCACTTTTGTGTGATTATAAAAGCGAAAATCTACTTGTGAAATTCATCAGTCTACGACTACCTTTCGTACCGTACACATCTCGCTCACTCTATCGCTTAAATAAAAACTAAAAGATGTCTCTCAAAGTCAAGTGTGCATCTTATGATACCAACACCATTACAACTTTTGAACAACTCGAAGATTTAACCAACGAAATGCGAGTTTTACTTACCGGTGGTTATCACTTAACTGTTGATGTTAGTGCTACTAATACAAGGATGTTCACTAAAACAAAATATTGCGATGATGAAATATTTATTTCTACACAACCTACAACTTCTTCATCGCCTACTGGTCAACATAACATCAAGTTCCAAAAGTATTACCAATGTTGAATAACTTTTGACAAACAAAACTACAACTAAAGAATCACGTGTTGAATGTGAGTTAATAAAAAGGATGTGATACTTAGATAAATAATCATTCGCTTCTCAGCTCTCACCACAACAATACCTATTCAAGAAAATGTTGTACAGAATGATGATTCAACTTGATGGAAAAATCTATGGAAAAGATTACAATACTGTTGAACAAATGACTAAAGATATAGATGTATTAGCTAAAGAAGGATACCAAGCTAAATTGATTTTAAAATTTCCTGAAGTACATCCGCTATCAATAGAAGAACTGGTTGCTATAGCTAAAGCTGAGAAAGATAAAAAGTCTGAAGAAAACAAGGAGAAACAAACTTCTTAAGTATCAACATTCCTTACATTAGTAAGGTATAATTTTTTAAAACTCCGTTTGGATGACCTTGAAATTACCCCCCACCACTTTTTACAGTACATAAAACTCGCTATTCAACACTATACACTCTTATTCTTTCACTGGACTCCGCAGCGTCAACATGGAAGAGCAAAAATACAAGTACAAACCTCGTTACTGTTGTGAACAACAATGTACAGATTTAGGACCAATGATGGTGGATGGGTTAGCTTGTACAAAATGTGAATTCTTCGGATCCTGTTACTGCAAATGCAAGACAAAACAACTACCGCCACCAGAACTGCGAACCTTCAAGATTTATAAATCAAGATACTTCCACACTTGCTGTCCCCAGAGATGTATCAAATTTCATCCAGAAAAACTTCTCAATTGTCGAAAGTGCGATGCATATTATAAAGAAGACTTTTGTACATGCATTATAAATGCGTGCAAATATAGATCAGATTGGTCTTCTGATCCTATTAAACCATCAAATGCGTAATTTCAGTTTTACACTTTTTTTAAAACTTCAATTGGATGACCTTGAAATTTCCCTCCACCACTGATTCTAATTTTTATATAATATTAAATTCAACTTTAAATCATTTCACTTCCTACACTCTAACTAACAACATGGAAGCAAAATTTATCAAGTTTGAACATATAATAACTGAGAGGGACGAGATGGAAGAATTGTTTCAAAACTTACTTTCTATCATGGACAAATCCTATGAGATGGTTCAGAATTGTGGTTCAATATTTAAATCCTGGTTATTTATTTTCTTCATCGTCATCGTCACAGAGTGAGGAAGACGAAACAACTAATTCAGTTAGAATAATTGAATTAAAAGATGAAGAAGAAGAACTTAACGCTTTATTTGATCATAAGCTCAAGGTCGCCGTTATATAAGCCCCCTCCCTATGCGCCGATCCTCATTCCATCACCGACTCTCAAACGATGAACAACTCTCCGTTGGCCCGAATGAATTCTAGTTTTGAAGTAAACTCTAAAGAAGAGTTACACGACATTTTTAATATTTTACTAGAACTTGTAGATAATGTTACAACAATCAAAATGAATTTGGAAATAACATACGATTGTCCTATTTGTGACAAGGTTGAAAGTTCGGACGAAGACAATTTACTAAATCTAACTCCTGCACCATCTGACACTACTGATGGTAATAATGAAGAGCAACTTCTTTCCCCTACCACTTCTTTGTAATTCATATTTCCCCCCCCCCACTTCTTTATTTAACTAACATTTCTCGCTTTCACTTCTCATTCCGTCTTCGACTTTTGAACTATCAACATCACTAAAATTTCAAACACTAACACAATCATGATGGATATGATGGATGAAGTTCCCTTCATAACTAGAATAGAAGAGGATAAATTAAAATTGGAAATTAAACGATTGGAAATGGAACGAGAAAACCAACTCGAAATGTTACATTTGTTCAAGCTTTTCAAATACATCATCTGGGGACTCTGCTTTTACCTTCTCATCGTCGTCGGAGTTTGCATTTACAACTCTGTAGTTAATCACAAAAGTTCAACTTGTTTAAACTCTGCTGTTGCACATTAATTGTATGTTCACTAATAAAATTCAAAAGTTACTTCAACCTATCCCACTATCACCAACTAGTTCAACTTTGAACTATTTTTGGTGGTAGTTGGGTAGGCTTTTTTAAAACTTACTCTGAATGACCTTGACATACTTTCCAGATCCCAGTTATACATTTGACTTTCAGTTTTGAATTAACTTTTAGTTTTGTTCAACTATTAGAGTTTTGTTAAAACCATCGAATTTCAGTTTTCAACTAACTTTTAATTTATGCACACTTTTAGTTCAACCCTAGTTACTTTATTCGCAAATTCAGTTCAACCGACCACCAACGCTATCGCCATCTCCACCCCAATATTTCAACATCTCTGCCCCCGACACCTGCCCATAGGGGCAGCTGCCCGGACATCTGTTCGGTTTTAAAAATATAAAAGGAAGGTAAAGGAGTGGAGGTGGCGCATGCTTACCAATGCAAAACTAAGGTTTGAGGTTAGAATTATCCATGGCGGCCGCCATGTTTAGTTCAGTTTCACCACATACAGTCAGCGACCAGTTATTGGTCTAAAGGAGTGGGGGAAGGGGTGGTGGGGGAAGGTTGCCATTTTATAAGCCCTCTCCCTAGGTGGCGCTTCTCATTTGATCGCCAACTTTCAAACGATAAACACCTCTCCCATGGCACATTTAAATTATGCCGCTATCACCAACTACTTCAACTTAGAACTATTTCTGGTGGTAGTTGGATAGGATTTTTAAAAACTTACTCTGGATGACCTTGACATATTTTCCAGATCCCAGTTATAAGTTTGAATTTCAATTTTGAACTAACTCTTAATTTTTGTTCAACTGTTAGAGTTTCGTTAACACCGACGAATTTCAATTTTGAACTAACTTTTAATTTATGCGCAAATTCACTTCACCCTAACACCAACACTATCGCCATCTCCACCCCAACCTATATGGCATAACATATAACTACAGCATCTGATATATACCCTCTGCCCCCACCGGAAGCTACATGACATGGCAGCTGATCTGTGCCAGGAGTGGCTTTTTCCCACTACTTTTTACATTTATACACCAAATAAAAAGACAAAAACATTTTTTATCCTTTGGCCTTGCAATAAAATAATATACTTACATTCTATTCCATTGGCTTTTTATATAAAAATAGCTATACTTTTGTAAACAACTTAATTTGAGCGAAGCAACGCACGCTGGGTAACTGCTAGTATTATGCTTAAAACCAATTAAGATTTGTATAATGCATGAGATGACACCCACATAGGCAAAGACTATACTTGGAGGCCGATCATAAAAAAGTCAAAAAATCTTAAATAAATACAGCAAAAACACAGGCAACGTGAAGCTGGGTCGATACAAATATGTAGAACAAACGATAACCCTCTCAATGTTATATGTAGGTCTTGACCGGATTCTTCTACTACTTAAGTTTTTTTTTATGTTCGAGTAAAGTTGGACTTATAAAATTAAATATTATCATTTTAGTCAAACAATTTTTTCTTCGCGTGATTGAAAAAATATAAAATTATAGTAAAAGCTAAAATAATTCACTATTAACTTAATTATCGAAGAGGACACATGATACTTTAAGTAAACAATCTTTGCACAAACGCTTTTTCCTTGAAGATTTTAATTTTAATAATGAAATATATAAAATAATATAATTTTTATGCTTAATTAATATTAGATTCTTTTAGATATGAAATAGTTAAGATATTACACATAATAGTTGGGATTTTAAAAATTACTTTATTTTACATATTTTATAGTGAAACTTTGTAATTATTTAAGGTGAATCAACCCTTAATATACGTATATAAAACTTTATGTAACTATATGAAAAGACTCTTAAAAATTATGAATAATTATGTTAATAGTGTTTTAAATAATATTTATGTTGTGGCTTCATGGCCTTTTAACTGTAGGTAAAATGTGTTGGTCATAAAAATGATCGTTCAATAAATATTTTGATATTCCAGTCTGTCGTTTTAATTTGCTCTTCAGTGAAGTTAATTTTTTATAATCGTTTTAACAAACCAATAAATACTGATATATTATCAACCTGACCCGGCTGGTTAGATACATCTTCGGGAGGTTACAGAACCTTAGCAATCCTTTCTTCTCAACTAAGAAAAAAGTTTGGTTCCAAAACAAAAGTAAAAGGGATGATCAGATTGTGGATACGGTGTTATATTACTCCTGAATATTTAATTAATAAATATTTTTTAGTGAATTTCCTTTGGAAATAAGCTATTACCGTCGTTTTCATGGGAGCTGCCGTTTATATCGTTGTAGGGATACCTCTGCGATTACATAATTTTATATATTAAGTTGTGGCTTTTTATGTTTACTTTCTGGATCCGAAGTGATTATTTGTCGGAAACACATTTAAAACTGCACAAATAACGATTTACTAAAAATTTAACATGGGTTTGTATGGGAAATAGAATTTTCAATTTTGAGTGTTTGTGAACACGATAACTAGTGCAAAAATCGTTTGATCATCATGAAATTTGGTACAGACATGTAAAGTTAGATTCTCTTGGATGAGTTCGTTAACCAGTAAGATCGGTATAGAAAAAATTGTCTGATCATCATGAAATTTGATATCAAACACATATGTAAAGATTCATAGTGTGTGTTTAAATGTGTTTATGTTTAAATGTACACTCATGTTAAAATTGTCATTGGAAATTTGCTAAGTACGCAGGTCTGCTGTGACGGGGGTATTTTGTTATTAATCCAACGGACGCTGCTAAAGTCAATGAGCTTCAAAAATAGTATTTATGACTATGTTAAATATTACGACTACTTTAAAAACAAGTTACTCTATTTAAAGTAATTAGAGCAGCTGAATAATTATTAACGTTTTTATTACGTTTAATCATAAAAGAATTCCAATGTGTTATACTTGTAAACGTTCTTCTCAGTAGCATCTGCGAAATAGTCCTCGTCTAAAAGAAAAGTTACATCTATACAATATAGTATATCAAGTATTTTCAAAATTTTATTTCACAATGTAGGAAATTTGCAATGGTTAATATTTTTATCTTGCTCTTCAAATAACATTTTTTATAGAAACAATACATAAGTCGTGTTTTATTACAATGTCAACGTTTGACGAAGAGGATCCATTCTCATTCCTTGAGGCAGTCCACCAAGTGACAAAGCATGTCTCAACCGGGTTCCATGTATAAAATTGTTTTCTCTTTATCCTTTATTTCTAAAGATTTATTTTTGACTTACAAGTATCGTAATGAAGTAAGCTCAATTAATTGGTACAGTATTTCATTTCGTGAATTTTCAAACGTAAAGTTTTAGTGAAGGATGTGTTTTATTCTATATTTATAAAGTAATAATAATCCATCAAATATTGTCAATGATATTTGTAGTCTCACAATATTTAATATCAAAAAAACAACAGGATAGCGTTATTTGGAATTTTCCACACAACATTTGATACAGAATGTCATATTAAGTAATATACTTAAAACAAACGAAAAAATCTATTATTTCTATTTAAATTTACTGTCAAAAATTTTATCGGGATAAATAATTTTTTTCAGGACAGATTTTTATTGACCTTTCTGAAGCAACCAGTTTATATGACAGTATTTCGTTCATGTAAATATTGTACGAGAAATATTCCTCATAAAACGTGTTTTAAATCACATACAAGATTGTTAATGACTTGGAAAAATAGGTATTAATGATAAGTCATATTCTAAGTGAACTTAAAGGTAATAGTATTGCTCTACTGCAGAAGTCACATATAAAATATATATGGACTGAAGGAGAATTAATGGCTGTAAATGTCTGTTAATGGTTCTATCAGGCTTTACGAATTCTCCCTGGGAGCGTTGAGAACAGGAGCGATCGTCAGACAAAGAAACTCTAGATTGATGGTCTCTGATGAGACTCGGGGAAGTCATTCAACTAGTCTTTAGGTTGTTTGAATAAGATTGATAGTAAACATTTTTTGTAAATTCATAACACACTGGCTGGGTAGCTGAGCAGTTATAATGCTCGCCTTTGAATTCAAAGGATGTCGGTTGTCTGAGAAAGTTTAGTAGCTTTTTAAAGGTTTGCTTCCGGACCCAGCTGCCATTTGTCATTGGGGTGCTTTCTAACAACGTGTAGGTATTAGATAGTAACAAGACTGGGGTTTGGACCATTCCACGTCAAAAAAAAAAAGTTTTTGGAAAAAATAAAAATAAAGGTTAGTAATAATAATATATTCGTTACTGTGTTTGGAATAAAATTATCAGTAGTTTTATTAACAATAACAAACTATGAACATCCAATAGAGTTTTTCTTTACTGTTATAATAGCCAGTTATACGCACTAGAAGTTGTAAAATATGTTTTAATGCAGTGCTATAAAATAGCCTAACATATTAGTGAAATAATGTCCATCCATAAATTACTATAAATAATTCTCTTGATTACCTCCGTTACATTTTACCCCTTGAGAACTGTCTAGTTCATGGTCAATTAATCAGACATTTTGACTTTGTAGGCTTTTATGGCATTTTTCAGATAGTAAAAAAATCCTTATTATTGAAACATAAAACATAAAATAAAATATAGTATAAGTAAAATACTTCCAAATACAAAAACCTAACTTTTAAATAGTTTTAAAATAATTATCTTAACTATATTCTTGCTTCAAATATTATACATAAATCTACCTTCGGGGAAGAGGAAGGAAGGTGGAATGAGGGATCATGGTAATCCACTTTATCCAGTTGAGGTAATAAGCTACTGCTTGAGCCACCCAGATAGTAGGACGAAAGACGACACATGGAAGGATGACGTGACAACCACCCCATCTATACGATGATAGCTTTCTTACATAAACAATGGGAATAACGTTTTTGTTCTAAAAGTCATGTTACTTATACAAATATCACAAAATTATTATGTACTTATAGAATAGTTTTGAAGTATGTAAAATTGAATATGCCTCGAACAATTAAAAATTTTAAGTGGACTTTCTTATTTCACATGAGGCTTAATTGTGAGTTTTCCAATAGAAACCTTACAATATAAAAATTAGTTAACAAAAAATACATGCAATCTTATCAAAATCAAACAAACCAAAAAATATTTAACGAAACAAAAAATATTTCGTCAGTTTCTAAGCTATAAAATGCCGTATTTATTTTATAAGGCGGAAGACTGAATTAAAATTAAATTTCTGTAATGTCATTTTATTATTTCAATGAATTTGTCACAAACCGGATTTTGTTCTTACTTCAATTGGTCTTTCTTTCATTTTAGGCGCTAGTCAAGTAACGTTTAGAAGTTATGTTTTGGATTACAATGCTACTCAATAAAAATTAAATCAAACATAATATTAATTAAAGAATAACATTATTTTTTATGTCACATTTCCTGTTCAATATTCAGTTTATTGCGTGTTATTTACCTTTTTTCCAAAAAGAATTTTTTTGTTATATTGACAATACAAATTGCTTAGCTAGCGACAGTGTTTCGCGTGACTGCAGCGATTGTATTTCTGTTGTTATGAAAACCTGAACTACTGGAGAGCAGCTGCATTGTTGATGCACTAATTTATGTGTCCTTAAAGATATTAAAAATAAATACCACTTAGACAAGCAAAATGCTTATGGCATTTGAAACATATTAGTCATTTTTGTACTCTTATTTTATTTCTACGGTATTTTGGCACGGCTTTTCAGCCTACATAAAGTGATAACTACATGTTTAAATGTGTAACGTGTAATAAAAAATTAATACTCGACTTTAATCTAAAATTATATTTATAATTTACAGGTTGCCCGTATAATAACTATAACTATTGCATTCAAGAGGCTCATAGGCCGATTAATTAGGAACGTTATTTATTATAAAACTGTTTACAGCATTAATTTTTATAGATGATTATTGGGAATGTATTGGCAAGCATGCAAGGCATCGCCATGCAAACCTCTTATTTACATCAGCCTATGGAATTTTATTTGGTAATCTTTAAATTATTGAAGAATATAATAATGAGTTTTAGTTTTTATTGATACGAATAATTGACTATCGATAATAAACCTGCAGCCCATTTCATTACTCACAACCTAAAATTAGACAAAACAGATATTGTAAAATTAAATATCAATTTTAGCTATGTTTAAGTTATACATGATTGCGGTTTTAAATTCAACCTTCACCTCAAAATGTGGAATGCTTCATACATTTGACTATTTTAATCATGGAATTTCAACGCAAAACTTGATCATCTTATTTGAGGTCGGGTTAGCGGTCCCTTTTAAAAAACACTAACGATTTTCTACTACTTAATGCTTACATTTGAGGAGTCAGTTAGTACCTCGTTAGTAAAATCAGTTGTTAATTCGAATCACAATGAACAACGTAAACTTAACCAAGTTCAGGTAAGTCTGATGAAATCTTGTTGCCTAGCTACCGTGAGCACCCCAGTCAGCTGCACTCCGCACATTTATGTTTTCTCCTGAATTTGACCTGATGGACCGACTCCTATCACAGGTAGATTGTTACTCTTAAAGAGAAAAGGCTTGTAAACCATTAATGTTATTTGTTACCTTCAAATCAACATTAAATATAAACAATAAACATATGTATCCGAATACAAACATTCAATGACTTATTTTTAACATTAAAATGTTAATAAATTAAATTCCAATTGAATAACTTAAAATTAGTACACAGTTATTCAAACCTAGCAATTCAAGCTACAGAATATGACAAATATTTTCTGATAGTAAATTAGAAATAATCTAACATTAACAATTTTTATTAAATAATAAATATTAAATCATTATTAATATATTATTTATATTAATATCATTATTACATTAATTTAAATAAAAAATAATAAATATAACTATTAAACATTAAATAAATGCTATAAATCTTTTAAACCCTTAATATTTCCACATAGAAGTCTGGGAAAGCTAAATATGTAGCATGTTCAACATTGCAGTGGTATTGGATTGAGCTTTCTAATCCTTACCAATCACTTGGACATGGAATTATTGGTTGTCAATAATAGTCAATTATTATTAACGATCAACCGTGATTGGTTGAACCGATGTACTCGAATAACGCACTACAAGATATGTCAAACACTGTGAAATCGTATAATATTAAAGTTAATATTCCAACGAACCAATCGATCTAATGTTGATTAATTCTTACATAGTGATTTTCTTCATAAATTAATAAAAACCCCAACATTTGGATATTTTGTAATGTTTCAGTAAAAAATAAAGTATTTTAATTTATTCACCCGTCAGCTTAGATAGACTTTATTTGCAATACAACTCTCCCAATAGTTTAATTTACTTTGATTGATTTGTGAATGTAGGAGAAGTAATGAAAGTTTCAAATATAAATATATTTTTTATCATAAACAATTGCTGAAAAATAGAAAGTAGTCTTTTGTTTTGCTTAATTTATTGCATTGCATATACCAACCGCCGATTATGCAGACTTTCTTAACCTTCATTGTCCTAGTCACAGTTGCCAGCAGGTTGTTATAAAGTAAATGTACGATTATTTATTATTTCGCAGAAAGCTGGTTCCTCGTTCTTGATGTGCACATGCGTATTCTAATAATTACACTTTTAAAATTTAATATCTAGATTTATTTTCAGTATGAAAACTAAAGTATATAATACTTTTCCGTAGCGAATCTTGTAATGAGTATATTCTTTAGGTGTGTAGTTTCAGCAATATTTGTCCAATGGTTAAATACGATACACCAAATTACAATATACTTCAACAAAACTAAATACACTGTATTTAATCAACATAAGGAGTAATTAGAATACAAATTAACATTACTTTATTTAAAGCTTTTATTATTTTATTCAAATCCACAAGTATGTTATTCAGAAAAGAGAATGTGCTAACTATTCACAGATACGATACAAAGTAACACAAAAACACTTTTTGGTTGCCAAAAATAATAAAAGTTTTTTCAAATCCAGTAAAATTTTGAAATGGGATAAATTCTCCTCCCGAATCGTTCACGCAGAACATATTTCAATTAACGCGCTGGCAGCGACACCTACAGGCAATTCATCAGCCTGATCAGATACACAACTCCGAGGAAATATCTTTACTTCATTGTAAATGGCTAGTATATATAAAACTAAAATAAAAATACTTCACATACTAATAAAGCTTTGCATTTTGTTTAGAATTAATTATAAAAAACATATTTATAATTTGTTTTATTCACACTATTTTCACACTTAGATATTCCTACCCAAGAGAAAAGATTTCTGAAAGATGAATTAATTAAATATAATTTTTCAACAGTGAAATTGGAAGGTGCTTGTAAAAAGCTATTTACAATCACCTGAACCAAGGACATCCATTATTATTGTTAAAAAACCCAACGCTAAATTTACTGCGACTAGAACTTCTCAAAGTGTGTGAAGCATAATGAAATAGTAAATTTTTTGTTTAAACAGTATTAAAAATATTATACTTTACAATATATAATATATATTATCTAACTGATCGATTTTAGTAACAAGACTGGGGTTAGGACCGTTCTCCGTCCAATCGTAAAAAAATGCCACTGACGTAGACAAACACAAACATAAATACAAACACAAAATATGGGGTTATCATGCATTGATATAGTTAGATCTCATAATAAACTTTATCTCTTAAGTATTGTTAAATCCAGCAATAATTAAGGCCTGCCTGACTGTCCTATTCACAGTTTACAACAATGGGCGTGTTCACGTGTTTTGTTCGTTACCGAAAACAAAGTGGAGGTGGTTCTTCGCAGTAATGTGCTTTGTTCATTGTTTAGCACAAAGAGTTCTTAGAATAATTGCCCATCCATACCATCATAAAAAATCAAACGTTAAAAAAATTTCATCATGGAAAGAAGATGTTTAATAATATCAATAAAATGTGTTTAATCAAGCAGGAAATAAATATTTAATGAGTATTTGATAATGAACAAAACTTAACAATAGCGACCAAAATGGACGATTTAATAGTTTCTTTTTCCTAACTATAGTTAGTAAAGAGGTTCTAACATTATTACAGTAAATTTGTTATTGAAAAAGTGAGTCAATAGTGATTTACGAGTTTTGCACTTCATCATTAATCTGTCACATATCGCTTTTTAACAAAGTACAAAAGCAATTTTGCCATGTTTTTAAAACAACAACATTCCTGGTATTATTATGAAACAATTAAAAGCAGTCAACAACACTGCATCTGCAGACAGCAGTTTGTGTACCAAACAACTTGCTGTTACACAGAGTAAAATGCCGGTGTGTTTAACGGAAAAGTGTACTAGAAACACAATTTGAACGTTGATAACAGTGGATAAAACAATTTGTGAGTTGGTGGCGTAGTGGTTATAGGGCACCGGACTTCGGGACTATGGTAGCGGTGTCGTGGGTTCGAATCCGCGTTCTTCCAGTGACCGTTTACCTTGTACTGTGGCGGCTCACCACCTTACTTTGTATAGTACGATCTAAGCACAGATCCATAGTCTGTGGGGAGGGGGCAAAGTAAGGCCCAAAATAGCACCGCCAACCTCTTTTTTGAAAAAAAAGAAAAGCAATCATAAGTCACCGATAATGTTCAATGGAACAGTTGTTCAATACCTTCCTAACGTATTATATATTTTATTGAACAATATTAGCTGGGGGTAGAATAGGATACAAACGATATTAATGATTGATCGACAAGTACAGCCTCAATAATCTATGTACAGACAGCGCCTGACACCTGACATGGGCATGTTCAGCGCCTGACAGACTGCCAGCGAATGCATTTTGGAGAACCCCGAATGAAGTCCCATAGCCGGTCATGTATTTTCAATGAGGTCACCTTGAAAATAATACATTTAAATATAAATGATTTACCTCAAAAAACTAAACCGGGAAGGGTATGTTAATTGAAATATATTTTTGTTTCAATATCATTCCACATCATCGTAAGCTCCATGAATAAATTTTTACTTCTTGTAATTGAAATATGCTAAAAGTAGAAATCGGTCACTTATAAAGGGGATCTATCATCATAATTGGTAGTTATTTATCAAATTACATTACTTTAAATCAATGAAATGGAACTGATGTCAGTAAAATAATTAAATTAACACGACGATTCAATGTGTTTCTATTTACAGTAAAATTAATTATTCAAGACATGTTTTTTATATTAAGCTTTATTTTGGATATTTTATATTTCTTTGGCAATTGTCAGTTACATTTTTACTTTAACCTTACACTAAAATAAACATAGTAAACTATTCATAATTTTCTATACGATTACCCTCTTCTTTTCAAATATGTATATCAAAGTAAAACTGCATCCAAGCGCTCCAATTATTCAAGTGTGTAGAGTTTTGCAATGCATTGTGACAACATTTTCGCCCTACATTTCATAAAATCACCAAAGTAATATTCAGAATTGTTCACTTTTAAAGTATATCTCCAGCAATGCCTCATTTCACACTACAGTATCATCAAAGTTCTACTCGTCATGTTTAAGTGTTTGTAGAGCGTCGCAAATTCTCATGAATATTATACTTCCCACAATGATTTGTTCATCTAATTTCCAAAGTACTATTTAGAATTTCCACATATTTTAATATATATATATTGACAATATTTTTTATTCTTCTTCATTCCATCCAGCAACAAAGTTCCACAGTACATACTGTACTTCAGTACATACTGCTCGCCTGTGTACAGTTCCGTATACAGTCTTACATCAAGGTTGTTTTTGATCGATCCAGCACCAAAGTTCCACTGAGTACAGTATTGCTCGCCTGAGTATAATGCCGCACAGTCTTACATCAAGGTTGCCAGAAATCCTTCATTCGATCCAGCACCAAAGTTCCACTGAGTACAGTATTGCTCGCCTGAGTATAATGCCGCACAGTCTTACATCAAGGTTAGTAGTGGGAAAAAGCCACTCCTGGCACAGATCAGCTGCCCGCCGAGCAGCTGCCGGGGCAGCTGGTGCCAGCTGCCATGTCATATAGCTTCCGGTGGGGGCAGAGGGTATATATCAGACGCTGTAGTTATATGTTATGCCATATAGGTTGGGGTGGAGATGGCGATAGTGTTGGCGTTAGGGTGAAGTGAATTTGCGCATAAATTAAAAGTTAGTTCAAAATTGAAATTCGTCGGTGTTAAAGAAACTCTAACAGTTGAACAAAAATTAAGAGTTAGTTCAAAATTGAAATTCAAACTTATAATTGGGATCTGGAAAATATGCCAAGGTCATCCAGAGTAAGTTTTAAAAAAGCCTACCCAACTACCACCAGAAATAGTTCAAAGTTGAACTAGTTGGTGATAGTGGGATAATTCATTCGTGCCATGGGAGAGGTGTTTATCGTTTGAAAGTTGGCGATCGAATGAGAAGCGCCGCCTAGGGAAAGGGCTTATAAAATGGCAACATTCCCCCACCACCCTTTCCCCCACTCCTTTAGACCAATAACAGGTCGCCGACTCTATGTGGTGAAACTGAACTAAACATGGCGGCCGCCATGGATAATTCTAACCTCAAACCTTAGTTTTGCATTGGTAAGCATGCGCCACCTCCATTCCTTTACCTTCCTTTTATGTTTTTAAAACCGAACAGATGTCCGGGCAGCTGCCCCTATGGGCAGGTGTCGGGGGCAGAGATGTTGAAATATTGGGGTGGAGATGGCGATAGCGTTGGTGGTAGGTTGAACTGAATTTGCGAATAAAGTAACTAGGGTTGAACTAAAAGTGTGCATAAATTAAAAGTTAGTTGAAAACTGAAATTCGACGGTTTTAACAAAACTCTAATAGTTGAACAAAACTAAAAGTTAATTCAAAACTGAAATTCAAATGTATAACTGGGATCTGGAAAGTATGTCAAGGTCATTCAGAGTAATTTTTAAAAAAGCCTACCCAACTACCACCAAAAATAGTTCAAAGTTGAACTAGTTGGTGATAGTGGGATAGGTTGAAGTAACTTTTGAATTTTATTAGTGAACATACAATTAATGTGCAACAGCAGAGTTTAAACAAGTTGAACTTTTGTGATTAACTACAGAGTTGTAAATGCAAACACCGACGACGATGAGAAGGTAAAAGCAGAGTCCCCAGATGATGTATTTGAAAAGCTTGAACAAATGTAACATTTCGAGTTGGTTTTCCCGTTCCATTTCCAATCGTTTAATTTCCAATTTCAATTTATCCTCTTCTATTCTAGTTATGAAGGGAACTTCATCCATCATATCCATCATGATTGTGTTAGTGTTTGAAATTTTAGTGATGTTGATAGTTCAAAAGTCGAAGACGGAATGAGAAGTGAAAGCGAGAAATGTTAGTTAAATAGAGCAGTGGTGGGGGGAAATATGAATTACAAAGAAGTGGTAGGGGAAAGAAGTTGCTCTTCATTATTACCATCAGTAGTGTCAGATGGTGCAGGAGTTAGATTTAGTAAATTGTCTTCGTCCGAACTTTCAACCTTATCACAAATAGGACAATCGTATGTTATTTCCAAATTCATTTTGATGGTTGTAACATTATCTACAAGTTCTAGTAAAATATTAAAAATGTCGTTTAACTCTTCTTTAGAGTTTACTTCAAAACTAGAATTCATTCGGGCCAACGGAGAGTTGTTCATCGTTTGAGAGTCGGTGATGGAATGAGGATCGGCGCATAGGGAGGGGGCTTATATAATGGCGACCTTGAGCTTATGATCAAATAAAGCGTTAAGTTCTTCTTCTTCATCTTTTAATTCAATTATTCTAACTGAATTAGTTGTTTCGTCTTCCTCACTCTGTGACGATGACGATGAAGAAAATAACTCACCAGGATTTAAATATTGAACCACAATTCTGAACCATCTCATAGGATATTTGTTTATGATAGAAAGTAAGTTTTGAAACAATTCTTCCATCTCCTCCCTCTCAGTTATTATATGTTCAAACTTGATAAATTTTGCTTCCATGTTGTTAGTTAGAGTGTAGGAAGTGAAATGATTTAAAGTTGAATTTAATATTATATAAAAATTAGAACCAGTGGTTGAGGGAAATTTCAAGGTCATCCAATTGAAGTTTTAAAAAAAGTGTAAAACTGAAATTACACATTTGGTGGTTTAATAGGATCAGAAGACCAATCTGATCTATATTTGCATGCATTTATAATGCATGTACAAAAGTCTTCTTTATAATATGCATCGCACTTTCGACAATTGAGAAGTTTTTCTGGATGAAATTTGATACATCACTGGGGACAGCAAGTGTGGAAGTATCTTGACTTATAAATCTTGAAGGTTCGCAGTTCTGGTGGCGGTAGTTGTTTTGTCTTGCATTTGCAGTAACAGGATCCGAAGAATTCACATTTTGTACAAGCTAACCCATCAACCATCCATATTCCTACATCAGCACATTCTTGTTCACAACAGTAACGAGGTTCGTATTTGTTATTGTGTTTCTCCATGTTGATGCTGTCGAGTCCAGTGAAAGAATAAGAGTGTATAGTGTTGAATAGCGAGTTTTATGTACTGTAAAAAGTGGTGGGGGGTAATTTCAAGGTCATCCAAACGGAGTTTTAAAAATTATACCTTACTAATGTAAGGAATGTTGATACTTAAGAAGTTTGTTTCTCTTTGTTTTCTTCAGACTTTTTATCTTTCTCAGCTTTAGCCATAGCAACTAGTTCTTCTATTGATAGCGGATGTACTTCAGGAAATTTCAAAATTAATTTAGCTTGGTATCCTTCTTTAGCTAATACGTCTATAACTTTAGTCATTTGTTCAACAGTGTTGTAATCTTTCCATAGATTTTTCCATCAAGTTGAATCATCATTCTGTACAACATTTTCTTGAATAGGTCTTGTTGTGGTGAGAGCTGAGAAGCGAATGATTATTTATCTAAGTATCGCATCCTTTTTATTAACTTACATTCAACACGTGATTCTTTAGTTGTAGTTTTGTTTGTCAAAAGTTATTCAACATTGGTAATACTTTTGGAACTTGATGTTATGTTGACCAGTAGGCGATGAAGAAGTTGTAGGTTGTGTAGAAATAAATATTTCATCATCGCAATATTTTGTTTTAGTGAACATCCTTGTATTAGTAGCACTAACATCAACAGTAAAGTGATAACCACCGGTAAGTAAAACTCGCATTTCGTTGGTTAAATCTTCGAGTTGTTCAAAAGTTGTAATGGTGTTGGTATCATAAGATGCACACTTGACTTTGAGAGACATCTTTTAGTTTTTATATTAAGCGATAGAGTGAGCGAGATGTGTACGGTACGAAAGGTAGTCGTAGACTGATGAATTTTACAAGTAGATTTTCGCTTTAATAATCACACAAAAGTGGGTCAAGGTCATCCCGTGGAATT
The DNA here is from genome assembly GCA_030545055.2 of Neoaliturus tenellus. Lineage (NCBI taxonomy): Eukaryota > Metazoa > Arthropoda > Insecta > Hemiptera > Cicadellidae > Neoaliturus > Neoaliturus tenellus. The sequence continues at coordinate 213,776 of JAQYXR010000063.1, read as the reverse complement.
TTTAAAAAGCAACATATTATAATGTACAAAGACATCACAATATGTTGCTTCTTTTAATTTTTTTGTTTTTTCTTTATATCATATTTATTGAAAAACAATAACAAACAAATAGTTACAATGTTATGTACAAACTAATCAGTGTTACATGAATAGTTAGTTCAGTTGAGTTGTTTCCACTTGGTCCATGCGAAACCAAATAGAGTACGCCGGGTTGAACTACACGAAGATCTTCATTTTGAAGAAGTTGTACAAAACGTGTTGGTAGGAAGATCTGAAACTTTGGTTCGTCACCAACTGTATATGGAGCCTCGCTCAATGTGCAATTAATAGCACCACCCACTGAAGTTTCCATTTTCTTGATCGTATGAATGATGTAATGTTTTTCTTCTTTTAGTTCAGAACATTTCTTCGTAGGTAGAATTGATGATTTAGAATGAGCGTTGAACTGATCGACCAAATTTTGAAGTAAGTTCTGCGATGCCATCTTGATGTTATTGTTAATTTTCTTGTTAATAAGAATGTCCGTCGGAGATGTTGTCTCTTCGGAGGTTTGAGTAATACTCATGCTGCGTCATGGTAGCGCTCTCACTTTTATAATCGACACTACCCCCACCACTTTGTTGAAGGAAATTATTCAAGCGGTAGGCATTCTTTAAAGCGCACTGCGACCTACGATGTTTCAAACTTTTTGATGAAATACAAAGTTCGTTGAAGTAGCATTGGAAATTTTTATCAATTATTGCATTAATCACTTCGTGGCTTGTAAATGATTGTATCCAATTTGCTTTTTCCAATCCTCTTGTGTAGATAATTTTAAACTCTTTGCAATAATGATTCATAATGTGCGGCATCATGTTATAATTAATGAAACCTTCATCCCATCTTAAGTTGTTAAAATGTTTGTTCAACCATTTGTTTGTAACTTTCGCTTTAGTTGTTAGTCTATTAAATGGTACTGGAGGTTTGAACAAATAATGATAAACTACTGATGTGTTCATGTCCAAGATTACTAATTCTTTAATAATAAAATTACCATCATTTCCTCGGAAAGCTTGAAATTAAATTATTCCTCTTTTAATTTCCATTATGTGTGGCGCATTAGAAAACGAAACCCGTTTATTCATGATGAAGTCTTATTAACAACTGACTTAAAAATTGAATTAGCCGACGTTTATAACAAACAGGATTGTTCTTCCTCTTTCACTTCTTGTGCCACTTCATCAATATTAAAATTGGTGTGATGGTTGTTTAATTGTCTCCACATTTCAACTTCTTGAGGTATTCTATTAAAGATTGAAGTATCAACGGGACTGTATAAAATTGGAACAAAAGGTTGTTTGTCCAATGTATCGATTAGATAGTCTTTAATTATTGCACTTGAAAATATTAGTTGTTTCAAATATCTGGTGACGGGACCGGTAGTACAACTTAAAGTGTAAAATTCTTCTTTAGTGAAATATAATTTAACATTGTGTGTAGTTAAATCTCTGAAGAGAACAATTTGTCATCCACGATGTTTTACTATATCAACTTCAATATTTGATTCCAATCAACTTAATCTTGTTCTTCTTCCAAATGTGTTGTTAATAAAATAGCACTCCAAAAGATGTAAATGTTTCATGAGAGATTCCCAAGTAGTTTCACTGAAAGTAACTATTTTGTTTCCATGATTTAAAATAACAATTGGTAAATAATCCATTGATTTTAAAATTCCAACTGATATACTTTTTGTCATGCATGAAGAAATTGGGTAGATAATCCGAAGAAATACTTCTGTTAAAATATTGGTTGTAATGTTAACTTCAACCTTCTTCCTTTTTACTTCTTTTTCAGCTTCTTCTTCTTCTCTCTTCTTATGTTTGTTACACTTTAGGAACTCGTCCATTTCTCGTTCAACTTGTTTTTCTATATCTGAACTATTATCATCCATTAGAGGTGTATTTTCTTCTCCGTTAGTAGAATTCATCTTGCGAACGATGTTTCCCATACGACGGTTGACGATAGAATGAAGTTTCCACTAATTATTTTCCCGCTTTTATATTTTTCGTAAAATCCTCGAAATTTATACAATTACATAATTGTTTGTTTTCAACTTGTATTTTACAAACGAAATTCTAACCTCAAAAGTTAAGGTTGATAATTCTAACCTTAAAAATCTGCAGTCATTGTATTAATTCTTCTTAAAGTACATTCTTCACAATTCCGGTTAGCGGTGTGTAAGTAACTATTTTATCATGTAGAATTAGACAGTATGCCGAAGTTCCATCCGCTATTGGTTCTTCAAATTCCATTTCAATTTTTATATCCACACTTGATGATTTTACCGATTCATTTTGTTTTGAACAATCGATTACAATTATTGGAGCCTTGGAATAATACTGGTCAGGTGATAATAGTGGTGTATTAGTCTTTCCATAATATGACGATTGAAATCTTGCATACATATCGTATAAAATGGAAAAACGTTTTTTGCTGAACATGACATTCAAATTGTCATACGGAAAAAATTGAGAGTTTAAAAAAAACTTTACAATTCTTTATTTTACAGTGATCAAAATTGACCAGCATTTGCAGTGATAACATCTTTTCGCTTAGTTTGAAAACCGAGTATTATGTACCTTGCTCGTTCCATGTAAGTTGATGTCTTGACGGTCCATGTTTGTCGTTCTGTCTGAGGTAGTGTAGGGTATTCATGAAATTCCCAACTTCGGAATGGCATCACAATATCACGGTCAGATTTTAACTTTTTCAATAAAAGGATTCTATGTTCATCGGCCAATCTTACATGAGGTACTCTCCAAACAACTTTATCCAACTGTAGTTGCCATTCCAGTTTATCTTCCGTAGTTGCAGGGTCTGCAAGTATTAAGTCCTTATTAGTTGAAGATCTGAGTAATACTAATTCTTGTTTGACATTTATTATTACCCGTTTGTAATCTTCAGCGAATCCCAAAAGCAATCGTAAAGGTACATGAAAATCAAAGTGACCGTTGGAAGCTGGTGTTATAGTGTCTTTATCGGAGGCAACCCATCCGGCGGTGACTATTGAATTCTTCTCATGCGGTGTTAATGATGTTAATCCTTTCAATGTCGTTGTTATACCAACCTTTTTTGTTGAATCAACCGTCACCCCTGATATTTCATATCTTATTTCATCAAAAAGATATGCCATCGGGTTATTTATAAAAGGAACTGTTGAAGCAGTTTTTCCATCCAATTTTAATACCCGTCCTTCGATGTACAAGTAACTTTCACACGGTAATGTGTAAATATCTTGTTGTTGAATGGGAATAATTATTTCATCGTTATTGTTTAATTTTGATGAAGTGTAAGGGTTGTGCGTGTGATATTCCTTCTCCAATAGTGTTTCGTCGAACGTTGGTCCTTGAGATATATCCAGGATATCCATCGCTGTTAAGTTTCAATCCAATCTTCTGTAGAAAACGAATGTTGTCCGATGTTAACTCTTCCAATGTCGAGGAGCTACTGAGCTCCCGACTCTTCCGTTGCGGTTTAAATGATAATCCCATGTTGACTTTTATGTTGCTGCTCTGATGTGTATCCGTATAGTAATTGTTTCTCCTCTAAAGTCAACACTATGACCGTCTTGATCCAATATGTTCAGTACGATGTCTAAAATGAAACTGGTGTTTAACGGCAGGTATATCAAGTTTTGTGGCTTCTCAACAATTTTAAAACCGGGGGCCACTGTTGGATAAAATGTATGTAAAATATGTTGATTAACTCCATCTCTATACGATCCGTGTATAATGTTGCACGTGACATCGATACTATTTACTTTCAATATTGTTACAGTTGAATCACCTGAATGAGTAGTTCCAGGAGTTAAGATTTTCTTTTTTGTATCTGTAAATCCAAGTAAACTGCCAATCGACTGTTCCAAGCTGACATCAATATAATATTTCGAAGTTATTTCTCTTTTAAAGTATTATTGTTTCCTTTAACGGTGATATTGTCTTCTCCGAGTTGTTTCTGTAATAATTGGTTTATATGTAAATGTAATTATTTTCAATTCTGAGTATTTTCCTGCAGCATCCTTAGTTTCATAATAATGTAGTAAATTGTTCTTCCCTTCCGTAACATTGGGAATTGAGTTGTAGGTAATCAAATCAAGTAATGCCGCTTCCCATAATCGTTCCTTGGATAGACGCAATGCTGGGAACAGCGTACTTTTCAATGTGGATGAATTTCCACTCAGTGACACTGTATACGATGACATCTTAAAGCTGACTGACACTCTTCGCTAGAAACTCCAAACATAAATGCCCACATATTTCAGTATTGTTAGGTTGTTCTCTTTTGTAATTGTAAAAAATGTTTTTGGAGTTTCGAAAATAATGTTGAAGTTCTTTCGGCGGTGGTAGATTGCCAAAACTGTCAAAGTAGTAAACGGTTTGTCCAAGCTTTTATAGCATACCCAATGAGTGCCTGGACCATAGGTGGAATCCAAATTTACTATTCCAGTTTCATTTTTCCATATTTTAGTTGGTAATGCATCTTTCATAAAAACTCCTCGAAAGAATGGTATTTTCAAACATTTTACATAATCATTTAACTGATGATTTGTTAAGGCTTTATTTGGAATTATCAATTGATTCTTCTTATTTAGTACACACGGTATGGTTTTAGGTATAAACCTGCTCCGTTTTTTACCATTTGCCAAACAGAAGTCTTCTTTACACTTGCCTTACAAGTTCTACGACGTCCTTTTTTAATATTTCCACCTCTTTTAGGAGCGTTTCTCTTTGCAGGTCTTCCTCTGCGGCGTTTTCCACCACCTAACTTTGCTTTCGTCTTCATGGCTGTAGTTACTGCCCAAGCCGATGCTTTTTCAGCAATACTTGCGTCACTTGATTTTACTCTTTGCCAAGCTTTTTCCGCTAGAATTTTATCCGCTATTGATCTATTTGTTGAATCTTTATACTTTGAATATGCTATATCGTGTTCTTTGCAAGCTTGATCTAATTTATTAATTCCAGGATCTCCTCTTGCTAAACGTTTTGCCAACTTAGTTCCGGGTCCACAATATTGATAACCTCCGGGCAGATGTAATTCGTATGGTAAAGCGTCTATCGCTCGATTTACAACAGCACCAACTGGAATCCGTCTGAGCAGGGATAATGCCGCTGATGTTATACCACGTCCTCTCTTGCCAATGTCCTGACGACGACTGAACGATGCGGTCTTTATTATGCTGTTTTATGTAACCAACGTCTTCACTCTATGAAATACTTTATGATAATGAATCCTTTTTTTGTGTATTCCATACTTAAATATTCCCAAGCTTTACCCATATATATCGATGATTGTATCTTTAATCCATTTTTCTCTCTTAGCACCTTCGATTTTATCGTGATTTGATTTACCAATTATATGATTATGCATATTAACAACTGCATTACCTACAAGATTCATTACATACTCTACATTAGTAGCATCTTTGTAATCTGTTGGATTATCAAGATTTGTGATACGTTTACCATTACATGTATACACAGATGGATCGTTATTAGAGGTTGCTATAACTTGATTAATAGTAGCAACATCATTCGGAGCTATTCCTGCTGATATGTTAGATATTCTTCTATTTTTACCATCATATAAGTTATTTATTTTATCTAAAACTATAGTTTGTTTCACAACAACACAATCATTATCATCTTTACCAGATTTTACATGGGTTAATCGTCTACCTCCACATATAAAGTTAACACCAGTAGCTGATAGTTGTGGCACTTATATTTGACAATCTTTTATTTTTTCCATCCCACTTGTCATTTTTTAGTTGTAGTAAGGTAAACTTTTCACTTCCTTGCATAAACTCATCACCTTTCTTTGAAACTACCTGATTTTGTTTAACAAAAGCGGATGTTCCTTTTTTCAAGCTTTCATTCATTTGTCTCACGGTAGCAGCATCCGATGGAGTTGAACCATCTTTCAGATTGGACAACACTTTTCCATGACAATCAATAACAGCATCATTATATAAAATACAATTATCTTTAATATATTTTATATTAACACCATCACTTTCTTCTTTAGGATATCCAATATCGTTTATAGTATATTTATAAAAAGAAAATCCATCCTTTTTTCTTTTCTGGTATTACAGAGTGCAAATAACGCTTATTGATTTTATCTGTATCATCAGTTGGATCTGCCACATTAGTTATTTTATAATTTAAAGCATTGTACATTTTTCCACTTTTAGTCTTTTGCAACAGTAAAGCGTAATCCATCGCAGATAGCAAATAGCCTTTATTAACAACATCTCCATTGTTGACTGGTTTTGCAACATTAATAGCCCTGTGAGATTTTGCATCATACAGTTGGTTGTTGTCAAGTTTTAAACTTGTAGATGTTTCCTCCTTCACTGTTTTTAAATTTGTTGCATCTCCATCTTCTTCTGGATCTCTAACAAACTTTAAACGTTTATTATTTATGTTATAGTCACCTTCAGGTGTTTGCGGTAATCCACTTCTTTTTCTGTTTTCTCCAACTTGCACTCCTAACGCGGAGTATCGTCCGAACTTGTCGACGCTCATGTTAGAACTGACACATTATACGCCTGCAACTCTTATATATCCGCGGACAATTATACAATTATGCTGCGATTCCTGAGTTCGTCAATCAGATCTACCCATTCATTATTTAAACCTGTATGAGCAGCTTCCATGGCTTCATGCAATAATCTCATTCTATCAACCAATTTATTGATGTCGTTGTAGTAAATCACATTTGTATTGTATAGATTTTTCATCAATCCTTTACCAGATGTTGAAGTATCTCCTTTGCTCTTTTTACCATGTTGTTCAAGAAGTGATAAATCCATAAGTGATAAAGATTTTCTTTTCAGTGGTTGTCTCACCGCTGGTGCAGTACGTAATGTTGGCAATTTTCGTGGAGGAAACAACTTTTTTATAACGATGTTATATTTTGTTGCACGTGAACGATTAATCATTGCATCCTTTAAGTAGTTTCTTTTATGAGCGTTAGTATTTTGTAGAATCTCCTTAAAAACACTTAAATCTTTGGATGAATATCTTAGTGGTATTTTTTTTTTAAATTAATTCATATAATCCTTTTGTTCCTTTATATCTATGCTCACCAATAATGATGTAATCGTCTTGTGTTATTTCAAGCTTTGAATTGCCAATCTTCAATTCATTCCCATCAATTCTTGCTCCGTATACGTGTGATCTACTCAAATTCGGGTTTGATTTCATGTCATGTAGCATTTTCATTATATATTTTCTTCCAAGAGGTCCATGTTGTAATATATCGCTACTCAATTGAGTTAAATTTGGAATAGATTGTTCAGCTTCAGGTATTGGCTGTTCTTCTTCCTTTTCAACAATTGGTTCTTCTTCTTCTTTTGTTTCTTCTTGCTCACTAGCACTTGTATATGAATCATCATCTTCTTCTTTTTTTAATGCTTGTACTTCTTGTTTAGAAACTGGTAGTAAAACATCTCCTTCATAACGAGGTTTACCAATAGTTTCTGATATCTGTTTTAAAGGTTCCGTAATAGGTTTAAATGTAGTCTCTAGAAATTCTTCTCTTTCACTTAAACCCATCCTCAATGCACGATTCTTCATCCTAATAGAATCACTGAGTGATTTTATTTCTTTCAATACTTTTTCTTGATTCACCATGTTTACACTGTGAAGTTCAACGTGTAACTAGGTGTAGCATCGGTAGTTCAACGCATAAATACAAATTTATCCAACCCTATACGATATCTACCATTTTTAATATCTTCTTCCTTCATAATAACAAGAAAGCTATATTTCTCATTCCATGCTTTGCCACACATCTCTTTAAATTTTTCAAATGGCATATCCGCATTTACATGATCATTATATATATGCTTTAAATTTGTTTCATCTTGCTTGAAGATGATCAACATATTTGCATTGTCTCTTATAAGTTGTTTTGGAATTTTACTGTATGTTTGACCAATATAAATGCTATCAATATTATGATGTCTTCCCATAGCAAAATAATTCCTTATTGTGTCATGATTTTCACAAGAAACATCGTCAAATATAAAAATAGAAAATAGTTTTGCTTCATTTGGTTGCATAATTGTTTTACTGGCATTAAACTTGTAAAAATTCACTTCAGGTACACTTGCAAGTACTTTATCCAATAATTGATATTTTGGTTGTTGCAATGATTTTGAAAAAATGTATATATTGTTAAAACGCAATCCCTTAGGATTAGTTATAAGGTTAAAAACAACATTAGTTTTTCCACAATTTGAAGGACCAGTTATTAAACATCTTATCGTATTTGGTAGTAATTCACCATGTTTTCCATGATTTAACTTATCATTGTCAACTGTCAATTCATGAATGTTATTTATATTAAATCGATCTTTTTGTTGTACAATCTCCATCTTGTATAAAGGTTAAACACACAATGAGCTATTAAACAACTATACTAAGTCTTTTGAAGGAATCCAAGAGTCTTCATTTTTATCAAACCCTAACCACCGGACTTTAACCATATCCTTTTTGATTTGTAAAATCTTCTCGACAAGATATACATTACCGACTGTTGATTTCAACAATTCGTGTCCGTAAAATCCACCTTGAAGTAATTCACCCTTGTTATCCTTTAATAAATAGGTTTCAGGTATAGTTGGTTGCACTTTATAAATTGTAAATACTTCATTAGTCCAATTTGGTAGATATCTTTTACTGAATACACCTTTGTATTTGCTTATACAAACTTTATCGTTGACCTTGAACTTCTTTGGTTGCAATTTTTCCAATTTCGGTGTTGTATTATTTTTAATGCGTTGTAATACAATTTTGGCATTAGCACTATTTACCTGGATAGGTTTCATTCCAATGGTACGATGATATTTGTTGTTATACTCTTTTATAAGTTGTGGTAATATGTCATACCACACGTATGATCCTCGTTTTGAAAATTGTTTATACATCGCACCTTTTAATGTTCTATCGAATCTTTCAATTATTGAAGCTTTAACTTCAGAATTTGTAGAATAATGATTTATTTGATATTTCTTCATCAAAGCTCCAAGTCTTTATTAAAATATTCTTTTCCATCATCGGTCTGTAGATGTTTAATTTTAAATTTATTTCTTTGTATTGTGGTTTCCATAAATTTTGTAACACTTTTACCAGTCTTATCCTTCAATGGTAAAGCGTCAGCTATTTTAGTAAAACAGTCTATAATTGTTAAAATATATTTAAATCCTTTGTTTAATTTACTGTGCGGTATCATTTCAATGAGATCAGCTTGATAAAGATCATTCATTCCTTTAATGATTGTACTTCTTCTTGGAAATCTTCTTCTTGCTGGTTTATGTTGTTCATTTACAATCTTGTCCTTCACACTTTCCATCTTCAGATGTTGCTTCTACACCGCTTGTAAAAATACTGATCCATAGAATAGTTTAATCTCATTTATATAGTTTGAATATAGGTCAAGGCCATTTCATAATAGTGTAAAAAAGAGGGAACATGGCATTGGGCTTGCCATGTCCCTTCTTCTTTACGGAAAGGAAAAAAGGAAGAAGGTAGAGGACGAAGAATAGGTTTACTGGTCGATAGGGTTCAGGGAGTAGTGGCCGAATGGTAAAGTATTAATTTTATCTTCTAAAATATGGCGCTTGTCATCTTTGTAGCTTAATGCCCACTTTGTTTGTTTGACACTAAAAAGTTGATGATTATAACTTCTAATAGTGTTGAACGTTGCAGTTGTTTCAACATTTTCAAACAAACATCTTTTATAATGTTCAAACTGTACGTTCTTCTTCAAAAAAGAAGTTTTTATTCCTTTGGCCTTCTTCGTGACTTGATGTTCGTTCCTCTCGTTTATGTACAGTTGAAACGAATACAGTTTGGACATTAATGCTACAATTTCCATCATCGGCACACCATTTGTTTCATCTTTAAATTTTCGAAATACTTTCTTGTTTCTGTCATAGTCGTAATTTGGATGATCCTTAGGATAATCGGAAAAGTCAAAATCATCTTTATATATAAAGGTGCGTAGATCTTCATACATGTCATTGGTTTTAATCCAGTAAATTAGTGCATACGTATCCATATATGCAATACCAATGTTCTCTCTTCCATAATAGTTAACCATCTTCTTATAATGAAACTCGTACATATGTGTTTTTGAAATATCCAAGATTGACATTCCAAGATACAAAGGACGATCCATTTCAACTGACTTCTTGTTCATGGAAATAACGACTAGATTTTCATTAATAATTACAGATGAACCAAAGTTTGGTTGTTGCACCAATTTCTGTAATTTTACTGGATCAGTTACCAGTTTGATATCCTTATGTTTCCTTTTGTTTTCCAAAGTCTTGCCAAATATTGCGTTGTTCATTAGTTTAAAAAATCTTTTTGAAAACTTGATGTAGCGGCAGCTCTTCTTCTTGTGTTGTTGTCGATGTTCGGTTTTAACCAACAAGATTGAGAAAATTGTAGTACTCGATTAATTTTTGTAATTCTCAATCCTAAGTCTAAAGCCTGTTGTATCATCCAGTAGTGTCCGACATACCGAGACTTGTCGGTTAAAGTCATCAATAATTTTGGCCATCTTCCAGTAGGGGAGATTTCAGTCTTTGGAAGAAGTGGTAAATCATAATGATGATCGTGAAGATGTTCAGGATATTCAAAATCGACGTCAAAAATGTAACCAGTTTCACCATGCTTCGGTATATCCATTATGTTTCCAATCGATTCTGGGTCTATCCATTTGAAATTATCATATGGAAGGGGATTCGACATTGCCCATCCGTATAAGTTATTTGCATCAAAATAACCCAGGAATGTTGTTGGTTTTGATGCATCATAATCGGGCAGATACTTGTTATTCGCCTTAACATGTCTGGTTACACTTTGCGTCAATCCCCCTCGAACTCCTGATTCTAACATCAAAACCATATCTATATCAGTAAGAAGTTGTAATTTACAATTTGTTTCTTTCAACATGGCTTGCCATGCTAGTCCAGGTGAAGTGTATGAATGAAGAGGGTCCAATTCATATGCTGCAAAACACGTATTTCTAAATTCTTCCATTATATCACATAGTAAAGTTACATCTAATTTAACATAAAAATCTGAATATTCTCCCAATGTTCTAAATCCTAATTCGTTCCATACTCTACATGCATGATCATAGTCCTCTTGAGATATATCCATGTCGTAAAGTTTACTTTTGAATTCTTCTTTTGCTGGAAGTGATGTTTCATTAAATTTTTCTAAACTGTCTATGTAATCATATGGGAAAACACCTTTCCGAAGTACCAGATCCAGTTTGTCGCTATTTACAATCTTCTTTGTTTCGACAAAATCTTGTTTCCTTAAATTTTCAGAAAGTTTGGACAAACTCGACGGCATAAATTGGTAGGAATCCAAGAATCTTAGTTTGACGTTTCCAACTGTTTTGGAAAAACTTATGAATTTTTCTGAAGTTTCAGCCAACACATCTATTGAACCGTTGTCTCTTCCTAATTCAGGTACTATACAATGAGCATCATACCCGCTGAGGTTATGCAGAACCACAGGAATAAATAGTGGTAAACGATAGCTCAAGTTGCATTTATTACAAGCAGCACCCCTATAATAACCTGTGAGGTGGTCATGATCTTTAACTTTATAATTCTCAATAGTAAAATCATTTTTGCACAAGAAACAGCGAGTTGCATTTTCATGTTGAATTTCTTCTTCTTCGTCCATCGGTTTCATTGGTACAATATTTGTATATAATCTTTGCATATTTCCAGCTATTGAATATAAGTGATCAAGAAATATTTTTTCTGCATTTTCACCACGATATACTAAAGGTTCTGAAGTTAATCCATATCTGTTTAAATGTTCTTCTGATAATGTTGATTTGACCATTAAACAAAAACTGTTTTGTTTGTGCATTTGATACTTGACACTTTTTCGAGCTTCACAATTTTCATCTTCAACAGGAATAAGTGTTGATTCAAAGTCTGCATACACAACTAGAGGGATACGGTATTGATGATGAACCTTTTGAAATGTAACAAATGCTTTGCTTTCCGAAGGTAAATTAATCTTTGCTTCATAATTATTGTTACATAACCTTTTGTGCTCTTGTAGCCATTCTCTTCCATGTACTCCATCTCGTTTAAAATTAAAACATCTCTTGCAAATTAACTTTCTGTGTCGATCTTTAGAAAGCTGCTTATTAACAAGAGAGTCGAATTTTTTTATGTACACATAGTGAGAAACATCACCTCTTGTTAGTAATAGTAGATCCGTATGATCTTGTAGCTCTTCTTTTGCCACACGTAAAGGATACACTTTGTTTGAACTATCTAATGCAAAAACATTAATAGACGTGCCAGGATTTTCCTTCTCAAATCTTGATATATCTTTTACAGAAACAGGGTATGTTATTCCTTGAAAATTGTACCTGTGTCTTTCATTTTCATATTCTTGGTTAGGTCTATGTGCATTTCGTAATACAAATTTTGATGTCATCGCATAGCGGAAACATTCGTTATCTTCATTCTTGACATTAATACAAGATTTTGTATCTTCAATTATTTTTGGCAGAGGAATGTAACTAGATCCCATTAGTCCATATCCATGTTTGTGAACTCTTATATCTAATCCTTCAATACTTGTAAGACTCCATCCGGATCCTCTTCCTTCGTGTTCCTGAATTTTGGTTAATATTTCTTCTATACAGTTTTCAACTATTGAATCAATGTCTGAACTTTCCATGATAGTTTGGTTTTTTGTTATGAATCCTCTTGGTGATAATTCTTCTTGTACATTTATAAACATAGCTTCTAGTAGTAAACCAAATTTAAGAAAGTTTAATCTTTTCAATTCTTCTTTTGAAGTTTTACTTATGATTTGTTTTGCTTCTCTAATAAATTCTTCTAGCTTCAAGTTTTCATTTTGAATCTTATGATGCACTACTACTTTACCTGGTAATGCAAATACTTGTAGATTCGGTAAAGTAGTTGAAGATGTTGCTGTTATTTCATCTTGTTCTTCTTGTTGTTCTTGTTCTTCTTGTTGTTCTTGTTCTTCTTGTTGTTCTTGTTTTTCTTCTGGGTTGTTGTGAATTAGTTCTTTATGACAGTCTAATAGAATTTCATCGTGAAACGATTCCGAACATTTATCGCAACGATACATGTTGAGATGTTTACTCTTCGAAATTTCGCCAAGAAATGAAATGGGCTCTCACGTTCCTCCTTTTATAACGGTTCCCCCACCACTATTTCATCTTCTTCTTCACTATCCAAGGAAATCAAACATTTTCAACAAAATATTAACCTTCTACAAACTAATTGTTCATTCGTGTTCTTTATTCCCATTGAAGTTTTAGTATATACTTCTTCATATTTAAACTTTAACAAACTTTCCCCGACCCAACTAATTTTAGTTACTTTTAAAACCAAACACCCCGCCCTCCAAACATGTGTTAGGACAGATATTATGGGACAGATATTGAAAGAACAAATGTTGAGGTGGAAATGGCTAGAGCACAGACACTTGGTTGAACTAAATTTGCGCATAAATTAACTATAGTTGAACTAAAAATTCGCGTAAATTAAAAGTTAGTTCAAAACTAAAATTCGACAGTGTTAAAAAAACTCTAACAGTTAAACAAAAATAAATGTTAGTTTAAAACTGAAATTCAACACTGTTAACCAAATTCTAACAGTCAAACAAATAGGTCAAGGTAATCCAATTTATTAGAACTGTTTAGTAAAGAAAGACATAAAGAAAATATACAGAGGGTGGTATAATAAGAGTGAATAAGTATAAATGATTAACAAATTGTTGATATTTTTCTTAAAGAAATTGCAAATCCCAATTTTCCAAATTAAAATAGCTCGACCGGGTGGAATTAAGTTGACTTGTATAATTTACGATGGTTATGTAATTCTATTATTTGGAGTTATTCTTGTCATTATTATTTATTTTAAGTCTATACACTAAATTCTTCATCATACCGTCTGCTTGAATTATGGCATATAATTCATTGTTTTGTATAACAATTTTATTATGAAAAACATTATACGAAATTCTTTATTTCAATTTATGTCTATAGCCCCTTTTAATTTTCTGTTATGACATAAGTTATTATGTATTCAGAAAATATTAATCTATCATGTTTTTTAGAAGTTATCATTTTCAACTATTATATCATTATTTTCAAACAATTGCCGCACGATGCGCTGGTGACATGAAAGCATGGATTTTACCAACCGAAACACGAAGAACGTAAAGGAGAATGAGCAAGCCGCTTTTAGGCGAAGCTCTATTGTGCAAAGGTCTCCGACCTCGAAGACTGGGACGCCGACAGGGGGAATTAAAACCTCCCCCCCCACCGGCACCGTTCAAGACGGTAAGTGACGCCGGATCGTCGTCCGAGCCTGAAAAGAAGAAAGTGGAGCTCAAACTAGCGATGAAGGTGACCGAGGCAGTAACCTCAAAAGCCAGGCTCGATGGAATACCTCCCAGGAAGAGCCCTCTTCGTGCGGCATTCGAGCTGCAAATGCTTCTGCAGCAGCAGGACGACGCCCACGAGGAGGAAGACTCATGTCTGAAGAAGATGAAAGCTCTTTTGAAGGAGATGGCCAAGGCCCTCTTAATTCAAAAGAACGTAAACAAGGCCATAAAAGAGGGGATTCCGAATCTCAAAGATTCTCTAGAAGAAATCGAGGAATGTCGGAAAATCAAGCTAAAGGCAGCGAAAAAGAGCGCGATGTTACGAACCGAGTCATATCTGCTTCGCCTCAAGCTCATCTGTCTGAGTCCCAGACTCAAGCCAGAAAGCGAAAGAAGAGGCAGAGCGGTTCATCGTCGGGAAGCTCTGAGCTCGGGGAGTTGGACTTGGCGCCGAGGCCGGTTTTTGTCACTGCATCATCGCAGACATCTCCTGTCCCGGCTGCTCATTCCATCCCGGGCGCTGTCGTTGTTCCAGCGGCTACTCCTGCAGAGGTTCCTTTCTCGGCGGCTAATCCTCCCTTGGCAGCAAAATCTGCCTCAACACCTTTGGGGGGCTGGAAGACACGCCTGTCTAAGAAAGAAAGGAGGAGGCAGAAGCGAGCGGAGGCAGCTTCGAAAAGTGCGTCGAGGGTGGAGCGGACGCAAGTCTCAAACCCGGTTGGGAGGCCTCTGGCAAGTCTGTCAGAAAGCCTAAACAACCCAGGCCTAAGAAGCAAAGGACAGAGGCAATCTTGATCAAGCCCTTATGGGGGCGATCTTTTGCCGATGTTCTGGGTCAGATTAGATCGCAGGCCAAACCGGAAGAGACCGACACCATTATCAAGTCTATTCGGCAAATCCAGAACGGGGATGTCCTCCTCGAACTGGGGAAGTCGAGTAACAAGATCGGTTTTGCCGCTTCACTCAAGACTGCACTTGGGGACAAAGGCTCCATCAAGGCCCTAGAACCGAAGTGTTCGGTCTAGATTCGGGACCTTGATGCCCTCTCCACCGAAGATGAGGTGACCCTTGCGATCCAGGTGGCACTCCCGGAGATACCGGCTGATGGATGGTATGGCTGACAAAGCCTAACCGAAGTCAACTCCGGATGGCTGTTGCTGAGATGTGCGAAAAGCACGCCAATAAGCTGCTTAGCCTTCAGCACCTCAGAGTCGGTTGGGTCAGTTGCAGGCTCAAACGCAGGGTGGTAGTTTCGAGATGCTTCCGTTGCCTCGGTTTCGGCCACTCCTCCCGAAACTGTAAAGGGCCCGACAGGAGTGCCAACTGCTTCCAGTGTGGAAGCCAGGGCCACAAACGCAAGGAATGTTCCTCGAGCCCCTCCTGCTTCCTCTGCAAGGATTCAGGCTCCATTGCCCTCGGTCACTTACCCGGGTCTGGTCAGTGCGGTGCCTTCAGAACCACACTTCAACAGGCAAAAGGTAGCGGCCGGTAATTCGCATCCTCCAGGCCAATCTTCATAGATCCTGGGGAGCTGATAACCTTCTAGATCAGCTCGCTCGAGAACTTGGTGCTGACGCGCTCCTTATCAGCGAACAGTATCGGGACAGAGAAACAAACACTTGGATCTCCAACAGCCTCGGTACTGCTGCAATTTAGGCGTGTAATACGCAGGATGTCTTAATGCGGAGTCATGGTCGCGGCCGAGGATTTGCCTGGGTTAGGTGTAGGGACGTGACAATCTTCAGTTGCTACCTCACCCCAACGAGGCCGTCCAGGACTTCCGCGACAAGATAGATAGCCTAGAGGAGTGCGTTCTTTGCACCACCGGGCATGTCGTCGTTGGTGGCGATTTCAACGCCAGGGCCGTCGAGTGGGGAATGTCCTTTACCAGCTCCCGGATGAAATACATCCTGGATTTCATCGCCAGGGCCGGTCTTGTCGTTCTCAACCAGGGCGACACGCCTACTTTTTGGCGAACCGGGCAGAGAGGCACGATCCCTGACGTCACCTTTGCGTCTGAGTCGCTCAATCCGAGGATCTCTGGCTGGAGGGTTGTGGGGGACTACACGGGTAGTGGATACCAATACATCGTGTTTGACCTGCATGATCAGGCAAATCGTCGAGTTTCCGCATCTCGGGAAAGGCCACGCCGGTGGAACACCAACAAACTGGACGTGGTCAAGTTCACCGAAGTCATCTCTCGGGGAGCGCAGGGGAATCCTGGTGAGGCTGTTGCCGAGGCACTAGTAACATCCACGATGGAACTGATCGTCTCGGCCTGCGACCAGTCTATGCCGCGAAGGAAACCCCGACGCGACAAACAACCCATTTATTGGTGGACTGAAGAGATTGCGGAACTCAGAGGATCATGTTTAAGAACTAGACGAGCCGCCACTAGAGCGAGAATTCCCGCAGACAGAGTTCGTAAGTCGGAGGCCTATAAAGCTGCGAGAAAATTTCTCCGCCAGGCGATCAACAGGAGCAAGGCGAATAGCTGGAGGAGATTTCGTGACGACGTTGACTCCGACCCGTGGGGCCTGGGTTACAAACTTGTAAAACAGAAACTCGGCGCCCGCTCTCCACCTTCCATGCCACCATGGGGAGGATCGTCGCTGCGTTGTTTCCTGAACATCCACAGCGACCGCCGGTTGACTTCGGACGGGTAGAGGACGTTCCACTCTTCACTTTCGAGGAGCTGGAAACCTCCGTTCTCTCCCTGAAGAGCAACAAGGCTCCTGTCCCGGACGGGATTCCCAGTGAGGCTTTAAAGAAAGTATTTTCAATCAACGCTGACTTGTTGTTGAGAATGTACAATGCCTGTTTGGTAGGAGGGGTGTTTCCTGCTCCCTGGAAAACAGCCAGGCTTGTACTGATCAGCAAGGGCAAAGGTGATCCCGAGCTGCCGTCGTCTCACAGGCCTCTCTGCATGTTGGATACGGCTGGGAAGCTGTTCGAGAAGCTGATCCGTTCCCGCCTGACTTCTGCCGTGGAAGCTGCCGGGGACTTATGCCCCCGTCAGTACGGCTTCAGAAAGGGACGGTCAACGATCGACGCTGTCACCGAAGTTCAGAGAGCTGTGGAGAGAGCCGAGAGCCACAACCATTTCTCCCGCCGAGTAGTGCTTCTTGTTACGCTTGATGTCAAGAATGACTTCAACTCGGTGAGGTGGGTCGATATGTTGGATGCGCTTCGCAACACCTTTCGTATTCCTGCATATCTGTTGTGGCTCATCGAGGATTATCTACGCTCTCGAAGCCTGATTTATGACACGAGGGACGGAACGCGGACGATGGAAGTCACTTCTGGTGCCGCGCAAGGTTCAATACTCGGCCCGGATCTCTGGAACGTCGCCTATGACAGCCTCCTGAGGTCCGAGATGCCTGAGGAAACCACTTTGGTTGGGTACGCCGATGATGTTGCAGCTCTCATTGCTGCGCGCAACGTTGAGCTGGCCCAACTGAAGTTGAACCGAGTAATGCGGGTGGTCAACAACTGGATGTCAGATCACGGTCTCTCACTTGCTCTCAGTAAGACGGAGATTGTGATCCTCAAGAAGAAGAGGACCGACAACGTCGTCCCACTCCAAGTGGGAAGGGAGGTGGTTACATCTACTCGTGCCGCCAAATGCCTCGGGGTTATGGTGGACACCAAGTTAAGCTGGAGGGATCAGATCCGTCGTACGGCGGACAAGGCCGCTAAGGTAGTCACTTACCTTAGTAGGCTGATAGCCAATGTTGGGGGTACCCGATCCAGCAGAAGACGTCTGTTGATGTCCGCGGTCCAGTCCGTGCTCATTTACGGGGCAGAGGTGTGGGCAGGCGCTCTAGATAAGGAGTGCTACAGGTTGCGACTCGCCCGGTTTCAGCGTCAAGCTGCGCTTCGGGTGTGTTCCGCCTACCGGACAGTGTCCGAGCCTGCCGTCCTGGTGGTCGCCGGAGTCATCCCTGTCAAGCTCTTGGCAGGGGAGAGGAAAGCGATTTATCAGAGACAAGGCGAGATCGGCAAGGACACGGCAAGAACCGAAGAGCGCTCCCGAACCTTCCAGCAGTGGCAACACATCTGGGAGCACGACACCCGAGAACGATGGACTGCGCGACTCATCGAGCAGGTCCAACCATGGGTGGAAAGGCGGCACGGTGAGGTGGACTACTACCTCACGCAGTTCCTGACAGGTCACGGCTACTTCAAGTTCTACCTGAACCGGATGGGCAAGACCGGTTCACCGGATTGCATCTACTGCCCGGGCGTTCCCGATGACGCGGAACACACCTTCTTCCGCTGTTCGCGTTGGGAAAGGCCCCACCTGGAGGCCACAAGAAAACTCGGTGCATTTTCGGTGGACTCGGTCTGCCAAAAGATTATGGAGGATGAGGGCAACTGGGATTGTTTGTCACAGTTCGTCCGGGGCATCCTCCTGGAAAAGAAAACCGATATGGACCACGAAGTGGCCCAGATCCCTTGACCGAACACCTGGATAAGGAGCGAGCCCCATTGGCGTAAGCCAAATTTAGGCCTAGCCTGACGTAATGTGATAAACAATTCCAGGTTAGAATCCTAAAGAGTAGAGGAGGTTTTTTTAGTGGGTAAACCCGTTTTTAGGGGAGTCCCACACTATAGGCTGGCCACCTGTGTGCGTAATGCATTTTCCCTGCCTCTCCCTCAAAAAAAAAAAAAAAATAAAATAAAAAATAAATAAATAAAATTAAACAATTAATATTGATTAAGTTATCATAACACTTAACATTTTGACCTTATTTACTGAGAGACCGAATGTGTTATTTTTTTAAGAATATTATGAGCGTGTTCAAAAAGAATGTTTTGAAAAAGAACGAGTTAACTTACGACTAATAGAGTGAGTAATAGTTTATGTGAGTTTGTTAAGTATTATGTATCCTTGAGTTTTGAAGTATTTATTTTCATACACTAAAAACAAAATTAAATAATTTGTTTAGGATTTAATAATTATACAGGGTGTTTCAGAACCCCTTACCAATATTTTAGAGCATTGTTCCTGGGTTAAAAACATATCTAAATATCATATTTAAACTGTCCGGAAGTCTTAAGTTACTCACACAGCCGCCATTTTGTTTTTTACACATAATCATTTTTATTTCCGTAACAGATGGTTGTATTCAGATCATATTTGGTATAAATCTTTATCATACCAATGTACATTTCCAAGAAAAAAATTAATTTTTTCCATTGTATATTTTCAAAATGGCGGCCATTTTAAATTTTCAAACTCAAATATCTCAAAATCGATAAGTTTTATAAAAATTTTACAAGACACAAAAAAGTTGCCAAACTAAATTACCTAACCTATTGTGGCAAGTTTGTAAGGATGTGACAACAAATAATGGAGTTATTGCGAATTTTCTTCATAAAAACATGGATTTTTCTGTTAAAATGGCCTTATTTGCATTAAATTCAATGAAAAATCCATGTTTTTATGAAAAAAATCGCAATAACTCCGTTATTTGTTGTCAGATCCTTACAAACTTGGTACCATTGGTTAGGTAATTTAATTTGGCAACATTTTTGTGTCGTGTAAAATTTTTAAAAAATTTGCCGATTTAGAGATATTTGAGTTTGAAGTTTTAAAATGGCCGCCATTTTAAAAATATACAGTGGAAAAAATTAATTTTTTTCTTGGAAATGTACATTAGTATGATAAAGATTTATACCAAATATGATCTGAATACAACCATCCGTTACAGATGTGGCTGTGGCTCCTAATAGCCCTTTCATTTTAAAACATATGTTTTTATTTTGTTTACATTTTTGGTTTGTTTACTGCTGTTCAAGATTTTAGATTGTACTTGTTAATTAATAAAACAAAACCTTCTGAAAATCAAATCTACTCATTCAATTCACTTAGTATTCGCACCGATAGTGATGGTAGCGACAATTGGTGACCACCGACGTGATACTTGAAGCTACTACGTCCCTATCGTCAACATTCTCATCGCACCTATCCAGTCTATAGCCTTCCATCACCTTCCAAGCAACGCTGAATTTAAAACAACACAGGTGAGCCTTTGCCTAATCATGTCGGACACGGAGGAAAATGTAACAGACCCTAATCTCACAAATTACTCAAATCAGCTTTCAAAATTAAGTGTAAAAATTCCACCTTTTTGGAGAAAAAACGTCAAAGTCTGGTTACGCCAAGTTGACGCTCAGTTCTTCACCAAAGGTATCACACAAGAACGAACGAAATATTATCACGTTCTTGGAAACCTTGATACCGATGTGGCTGAGTTGATATCCGACTTATTAGAGAAACCACTCAGCCAAACCCCTTACCAAGATCTTTGTAATCGTCTTATCTCTGAATTTGAAGAATCAGAGAGCAGGAAAGTTACCAAACTGGTTGATGAACTTGAACTTGGTTCCAAAAAACCTTCTCAGTTTCTTAGGGAAATGCGTACTCTCGCAGGTACACAAATTCAGGACGATTTCCTTAAAACTTTATTTTTGAAACGCCTTCACCCTCAAGTGAGTTCAATATTAGCCACTAGTTCCGACTCTCTAGAAAAGTTAGCAATCATGGCTGACAAAATCATGGAGTATTCACCATCTCATTCACAGCCGATTCACTGCATAGAAGGCCAAACATCAACCACCACACAACCTGACAGGTTATCTCGTCTGGAAAAGCAAATATCTGAGCTAACCAACCAAATTTCATCTTTGCACTCCAGATCGAGATCTAGATCTGATTCACGCCGGTTCCGGAAACGTGAATCCACTCCTCAAAACGATAAATGTATCTGCTGGTATCACACAAAGTTTGGTAAAAATGCTAGGAAATGTACTAAACCGTGCAAGTACCTCTCTTCCACATCTGATGATTCGGAAAACTAGTTCGGCACTGTCTTGATACGGCTTGAGACAGCGCAAAACCACAACCACGCCGTCTCTTTGTTTATGATCGCCTGACTAATACAAAATATCTTGTCGATTCCGGCGCTGACATTTCTGTCATACCTCCACAAAGCAAACAAAAACCTAAACTATCCGGTAAATTTCTCTTTGCAGCAAATGGATCAAGCATCCCTACATATGGCGAGAAACTTTTACAACTTGACTTAGGCTTACGTAGATCATTTTGCTGGCCTTTTACCATTGCTTGCGTCCAACAACCAATTATTGGTGCAGACTTCTTATCAGAATTTGGTCTATTAATTGATATAAAAAATAAAAGATTAATAGATAGCAAGACGTTCCTTTTTCAGGATGGCTCAACACCTTCACAGTCCGTTCTTTCTGACATTCACCTTATTAATCCAAATAATAAGTACTCTTATATATTGCGCCAGTACCCTGATTTATTGAAAGATATGCCTGGTCACAAAACACCAGACATAGATTTCTTCCATACAATCAGCACTAATGGTCCACCTGTTACCTCTAAAGCACGACGTTTAGCTCCAGACAAACTCTCTCAGGCTAAGCTAGAGTTTCAAAAAATGATTGATTTAGGTATATGCAGACCTTCTAAAAACCCTTGGTCGAGTCCTCTGCACATGGTGCCTAAGAAGGACGGCTCCTGGCGCCCATGCGGTGACTACCGTGCTCTCAACCATATAACCATTCCAGATAAGTACCCTATACCTAATGTCCAGGATTTCAATGCACAACTTGAAGGTAAGGCAATATTTTCTAAAATAGATCTTGTGAAGGCCTACCATCACATCCCCGTTCATCCAGATGATGTACCCAAGACAGCTGTTATAACTCCATTTGGCTTATTTGAGTTTGTACGCATGCCGTTTGGATTAAGAAACGCAGGTCAAACCTTTCAACGTTTTATTCACCAAGTTTTGCGAGACCTTCCATTCGCATATTCCTATCTAGATGACATCCTTATTGCTTCTGAATCTGAAACTGAACATGAGAATCACATTCGTCTACTTTTTGAATGTCTCTCCAATCACGGCCTCTGCATTAACGCGTCAAAATGTGAGTTTGCTGTTCCTGAAATTTCATTCTTAGGCTATCGTATCAACAAATATGGTATATTTCCACTGCCTGAACGAGTGAAAGCCATACTCGACTACCCACTTCCTGAAACTGTCGACCAACTCAGACGCTTCCTAGGAATTGTTAGTTTCTATAGGAGATCCCTGCCCAATTCGGCTACAACACAAAAGCCACTGTATGACCTTTGTCCAACACCCAAGCGAAAGGACAAAAGTAAGTTAGACTGGAATGATCATGCCAAAGATTCGTTTAACAGATTGAAAACACAACTAGCTAACGCTACCTTGCTTTTCCACCCTTCCAGTAATCTTCCTCTCATTCTCACAGTCGATGCTTCTAATTTTGCAATCGGTGCTTCTTTACAGCAGATGCGAGGAAACGTACCCGAACCTATTGGTTTCTTCTCTAAAATCCTCACTAAGGCGCAACAAAACTATAGCACCTATGATCGTAAACTTTTGGCCGCATACGAAGCAGTAAAATACTTCAAGCATTATCTAGAAGGTCGTCATTTTGTTATTCTAACTGACCACAAACCTCTCAGTTAAGCCTTTGAACAACGGTCTGAAAAAGCGACTCCTAGACAACGAAGACATCTTGATTACATCGGCCAATTCACCACTGACATCCGGTACATTCCTGGTAAACAAAACCAACCTGCAGATGCCTGTTCGAGGATTACTGAAATTGTAGTATCATCAACAGTATCACTCACCGACATCGCACACGCTCAAAGGAATTGTAGCGAACTAAAACATATCAGAGAATCAAACTCATCATCGTATTCATTCCAAACTATGACTCTTGATAATGGTCTTGAATTAGTTTGTGATTCCTCAACTGGCAAGCTACGGCCATTCATCCCTCATTCCTACCGCAGATCCCTCTATGATTCCATTCACAATTTATCTCATCCTGGAATTGCTGCATCAGTAAAACTACTTCAAGAGAGATTCTGCTGGCCTTCACTGAAACGTGATGTTACGTTGTGGGCCAAAACGTGTATACCTTGCCAACGCTGTAAAACATGGCGGCACACTTCTAGTGAACTATGTTTCTATCCTACCACCCAAAAACGATTCTCCCACTTAAATGTTGACATCGTTGGACCCTTGCCTCCTTCAAGAGGATATCGTTACCTATTAACCATCATCGACAGATTTTCAAGATGGACTGAAAGTAGTGCAAAAGTAAGGCTGCTGGCTCACTTCAAGGTCACCTGAGCGATGACGTCATCGAGGTCAATGACCCCACCGATGACGTCATCGATGACGTCATCGATGACGCAATCGATGACGTCATCACTAATGACGTCACATCCATGACGTCACACCCATGACGTCACAGAAATGACGTGCGGATGACGCCATCACCCCTTACGTCACCAAGATGACGTCATCGATGTCACAAAAGGTCAAGGTTACGCTGAAACCTAAAATTTTTCGGCACTTTTGCTGTTTCTCGCACTACGCTCCGAGTTTCAGTCAGGTTCCCATGACCTTGACGACTTGGAGCGAAATTAGACAAGAAACAGCAAAAGTGCCGAGGAAACTGCAAGTTTGCAACGTGACTCTGCCTAAACCGTCATGTGACACCGCTCGGGTGACCTTGAAGTGAGCCAGCAGCCCCCTTTAGACCAGTACTACAACCGCGATGTGCACCCTACGACAGACACCGAGCGACTGACTGTTCGGCCCCGCGCACTCTAGGTATATGGGAAGTGGTGGGGGAACTGCGATGACCTTGGGGAACTTGAAAATGTCAAGCCAGGTAGCACCGTTTTGGTGCTACCTCAAATTTACATGTTAAAGTGTGATGACCTTGAGTAAAAACATAGAAATACTACAAGTTGATACCGTCCCAGAGTTAAAGTGTGGTGACCTTGAGTCAAAACACTGAAATACTACAAGTTGAAATCACCCCAGAGTTAAAGTGTGATGACCTTGAGTGAAAACACAGAAATACTACAAGTCGATCCCGTCCCAGAGTTAAAGTGTGGTGACCTTGAGTCAAAACACAGAAATACTACAAGTCGATCCCGCCCCAGAGTTAAAGTGTGATGACCTTGAGTCAAAACACCGAAATACTACAAGTCGATATCATCCCAGAGTTAAAGTGTAGTGACCTTGAGTAAAATCAGAGAAAATCCAAGCCATGTTAGTCCAGAGTTAAAGTGTAACGACCTTGAATCAAAAACTTGTAAAACACTTACATGAACAGAGTCGAATAGCAGCGATGCTTACCGCATGCAAGCCTGAGACATACTGGCTGAACGCCGTCACGTAGCTTAGGGACTCGATTAGGGTGGGGGTATTGCGAACACTTAGAGTAGAAGTGTAGTGGGTGACCTCGAACTAGACACTTAGAGTAAAAGTGTAGTCGGTGACCTTGAACCACCCCTGAGGGCGGACCCCCCCCCCCGCCCCCGCCCCCGCCCCCTCCGCCCCCGTCTCCGTTTTTTGGGGGGCGGACCCCCCCCCCCCCGCCCCCGCCCCCGCCCCCTCCGCCCCCGTCTCCGTTTTTTGGGGGGCGGACCCCCCCCCCCCGCCCCGCCCCCGCCCCCGCCCCCACCCCCGCCCCCTCCGCCCCCGTCTCCGTTTTTTGGGGGGCGGACCACCCCCCCCCCCGGGGTGGCACTACGCCCCCGGGGTGGACCCCCGCCCCATGCCGGGGGAGACCGGTGGGGATATAAGGCGGCCCGGCCACAGTCGGCTCGCAGTCCGCTCCCGAGCGTTGAACGTGAACGATCGGGACGGACCGCCATAGGCCTCACTAAACACTGAAAGGCGCCTTCACTGTTTAGCGAAGTCTACTCTAACTTTAAGACTTGTATTATTTCTAAGATATTGCGCTTGCGTTTGGGTATTGGGAAGTGTTTTATATGAGATTGTTTTACTTGTACCCTATGTCTCCTGTCTGTCTTGTTTGTCTTGTTTGTCATATGTGTTTATTGTGTATGTGCTTGTTCCAGCATTAACCATGTTGAGCTCAATTGTGTGTTGTAAGTGTGTTATATTTAACTAAAGTGTATACGCTTGTTTTAGCATTTCCCCTTGAGCGTTTTTCACAGCTCAAATTAAATTGTAACGACAGGGAACGGGAGTAGGCCCCCGTGTAAAGCCACTTTTCATAATTGTTAGGCTCCTGCCAGGCATGCAAAAGGTTGCGGATGGCATTTGAGAGCATGTCCGTTTGTACGCTGGCATGCAAAAGGTTGCGGCGGCCTCTGCACTCGGACGAGGACGTAAGCCACTAGGGTGTCCTCAGTTAGTTTCCCTTCTGGAAACTCAAAATTATGTAAATAAATGTTTGTTAGCTATTTGTGTTTTGTAGTCCCCAAGGCCCCCGAACATTCATGGTTCGCCATGGATGTACGGGGGCCGAAATTTTTTAATGTCCGTGTGGCCTTGACCCACAAAGGACTTGTAAAAAATTTACTGCATTGCTAAATTAAAAATATTAAAGATTACGGGAGTAAAGTTACTTTGAAGTATTGTTAGGCTCCTCTCAGGCATGCAACAGGTTGCGGCTGGGGTTGTGGGAGTATGTCCGTTTGTACGCTGGCATGCAAAAGGTTGCGGCGGCCTCTGCACTCGGACCGAGGACGTAAGCCATTAGGGTGTCCTCAGTTTGTTTCCTCCTGGAAACTCAAAATTATGTAAATGAACTTTTGTTAGCTATTGAAAAGACAATGCAGTAAATGTTTACAAGTCTCGCGTGGCGAAGGGAACACGACATTGGATGTTGCCCTGTTGTCATAGTTGGGTCTCTTCGGAGGCTACAGCGATGACAACCCAAGTGCCCCACACCCCTATGGGGGTGTGGGGCTTAATTTTTTTAAAAGTTTTCTGTGACCTTGACCTAAATATATGAAAGTTTTCAAAATCTTTAACAGTAAGGTTTTTATTAACACAGTAAATATATTAAAGTACTTTGTCTTTTAAACTTTAATGGGTAGGCATTACTAACACACAAGTCTGTAGTTGTCCATAGTTGGGTCTCTTTAGAGACTATAGCGATGGCAACCTAAATGCCCCAGGTGGGGCTTTATTTTTTTTAAAGTTTTACGTGACCTCGACCTAAATATAGTAAAGACTGACACTGCACCTCCGCCCCCGCCCCCGCCCCCCCCCCTTCTCCACCTCCACCCCCTACACCTCCACCCCATACACCTCCGCCCCCCCCCCTTCCCTACACCTCCACCCCTACACCCCCGCCCCCACCCCTACCCCTACCCTATACCCTTGGGTGGGGCTCACCCGTGGTCGGTGGGGATATAAGGCGGCCGGGTTGCACGCACTTCTCATTCACGCTCCACCTTTCGTTGGAAGTGGTTGTCCAGGAGCTCATTCTTAAGAAGACCGGTGACCAAAAATGTCTCGTCGTTTACCTTATAAACCTTCGTACTATAATCTGATTGGTATTAATAGTATTACAGACAATGAGAAGAAATTGTATAAAAAATTTTGTTGTTTACTTGACAGAACGCGAAAACTACCACCAAATACTTTCACCTACAAGCTACCCCTGATAGACAAGGATGATGTAAGCAAACTAACAACAATTCAAGTGAAATTTCTCGAAGAAAAAATCCTTGTTTGTGTAAGAGAAGTGTTTCATAATGAATATTCAAAAAGATTGGCCTTCGACTTTATTAAGGAACATGCAGGACGTGAAAAAGAACAGTACCCAGGATTATATTATTTATATCTTTTTGAGAATGGAGCAAGTGTAACGGTAGAAATAAGTATCAAACTAATGTAATTCTCCCAACCAAGTGTTAAACTAGGACTTGAACTTGGACTTGATTGAGGTTTTTGTAGAACAGAGCGGGGGATAGATCACTTTGCGGCAATGGACTAGCATGCTGCTTAGTGGTTTATCCCCCGCTCAAAGGGTATTTTTACGCGACCTTGACCCACATAAATGCATAGTTGGTGGGGGTATAAAAAAGGGCAAACCAATTGGATGGATACACCACTTCTATACCATGGCTCTATTGCAGTGCTCTATCCCCGCTAAAAATAATAATTCCAAGTGACCTTGTTCCACATAAACTTGCTCAAACAGACATCTTTCAAAATATTTGTACAAAGTAGTGGATTTAGACCAAACATTATTGGTTTATCAAGCCTGTTGAAGAATATATTGAAAATGGGTGTTTAAAAGCCAAATTTACTAAATGATTGATAAACCGGATGTATATGACGTCACCTTCCCCCACCCTTCAACCTCGGGTATAAAGGGACCCGGTTGAGCGCGCTGCTCATTATTGCTTGGACATTCACCGAGTGCACACTCAAAGCCAAACTTGTTCAAAAATGGCTCTTTGCGATATTTGTGGTGAGTTTTTCCAAGATGAAGATATCTTTGTTTTACACCGAGAATTGCATCATGAAGAAAACAGAAAAGAAGAGATTGTTGTAAGTGAAGAAGACTTGGATGCGTTTGATCGGTTATTGGAAAACTACCAGAAACAGATGGACGACTGTGATAGCTATCTACAGTTACACCGAGAATTGCATCGTGAAGAGGACAGAAAAGAAGAGATTGTAGTAAGTGAAGAAGACTTGGATGCGATTGATCGGTTTTTGGAAAAACCCCAGAAGCAGAAGGACTGGGCTAGCTATTTACAGTTAATGCAAAGAAGAAGACCAAGTGTTATTCAATTTGCCGGAGCTGGACCATCTACAGCTGGAGGATTTATTGAAAAGGAAATGGAAGGAAAAAAAGTGGAAGATGTAAAACAACTGCGTACCCGAGAAGAGGATATGGAAGAAGAGGATACAGAAGAAGTGGAAGAAATAAGACAACTGCGCACCACAGCCTTGCCAGGACCAGTTGTAACTCATTTCAAAATTAATAATGTGCAATTGGAATTGGAAAACTTTATAACCCAAGCTAAAAATTTAGTTGTAAAAACATTGATGGAAGAATTGGCAAGATTGAACTTTATTAAATTTGGATTGGTGTTGGAGGCTATGTTTACTAATACCAATGGTGAAAACTCACCGAGAGCATTCATTGCTAAAAACCGAACCCTTACAACCACATCTGATATCAACGAAATTTTAGAAGATTGTTTGAATGAACTGCTAATGAAACTCCAAGAACACGAAGGAAGAGGATCTGGCTGGACGCTATCATCGATTGAAGGTATGGATGTGAGGGTTCACAAGCATGGATATGGTATGAGGGGTAGCAGCTTTATCCCTCTACCAAAGAAAATTAAAGACACCAACTCTTGCAGAAATGTTACAAACGGGGATAATGAATGTTTTAAGTATGCGATGCTAACTAAGTATGTAAAACATAATCCTTGTAGAGTTGGTAGGGAATATTATGAAAACGAACACCGCTACAACTTCCGAGGAATGTCGTATCCTGTGAGTCTTAATCAAATTGCAAAATTTGAGAAACAAAATCCAGGTGTTTCTGTTAACGTGTTCGGCTTAGATGATTCGAACAATGTGTATCCTCTACGAGTTGGAAAAGTGGAGCAAAGAAACCATACTGATTTATTATTGATAACTAAAGGCGAAATTTCACATTATGTGTGGATAAAAGATTTTGAAGCATTGGTTGTACGACAATTAACGAAAAATAAAATTAGAGTGACAGTGTGTAAGAGATGCTTTTGTTTTACGAATAAAGATTTGAGACGTGGAGGATCGGAGTGGTTGAAGGAACACCAAAGACTTTGTAATGACAACTATGAAGTGAAGATTAGTCTGCCGCCGCCATCTCGAGCGTTCATCCAATTCAACAAAACAGTTCACCAATATCGGATTCCAGTAGCCGTCTACGCAGATTTCGAATCCACGTTAGTACCACAGGAGCTTCCGGATGGTGAGGTGACTAGAAGAACCAAATATCAACTGCATCAACCTAACAGTTTTTGCTTATTGGTGAAATCGACTTTGCCTGAAGAACAGTTGCAAGACTATGGCTTAACATCCACTCCGATACTCTACCGTGGGGAAGAAGCCGCTAAGCATTTCGTAGACCAGTTGTATGACATTGCTGAAAAGGTGCAACGCTTATTCGGTAATGTTTTACCTATGGAACCTTTGAATCAAAATCAACAAGAAGAATACAATTTGGCAACAAGATGTTATTTATGCAAGAAGAGCTTCAGTGAAGAAAATCAAAAAGTAAGAGATCACGATCACCTGACAGGGTTATACAGAGGAGCTGCTTGTAATTCATGCAATATAAATTACAAACTGCCAAACTTTATCCCTGTCGTGTTACACAATCTTAGCGGCTATGACTCCCACTTCATTATCCCAGAGTTAGGACGAGATGATGGAAAAATCGAAGTATTAGCTGAAACATTGGAGAAGTACATCAGTTTCTCAAAAACAGTAGGTAAAATTAAACTTCGCTTCGTAGACTCTTATAGATTTATGTCATCTAGTTTGAGCAAATTGTCTGAGAACCTAAGAAGAGAAGATCTAAAAGAAACCAGCAAAATTGTACCTGAAGATAAATTGGACTTAGTAATGCGTAAAGGAGTGTTCCCCTATGATTACATAACTTCTGCAGAAAAATTCGAAGAAACCAGTCTGCCACCGATTGAAGCCTTCAATAGCAAGTTAAATGAAAGTGAAATCTCCGTTGAAGACTACAATCATGCTTGTAATGTTTGGAACCAACTAAACATTCAAACCTTAGGGGAATATTCCGACTTTTACATAAAATTGGACGTAACTCTGCTGTGCGATGTGATGGAAGAATTTCGAAACACCTGCTTCTCCGCCTATGGACTGGACCCTCTACACTCGTACACATCTCCAGGATTAGCATGGCAAGCTATGCTAAAGTCAACCAACTGTCGATTGGAACTTCTAACAGATATTGATATGGTGCTCATGATAGAATCTGGTGTACGGGGCGGTTTGACACAAGCTGTAACACGTCATGTCAAAGCTAACAACAAGTACATCCCAGGCTTCGATGAGAGACAACCATCGGTCTACCTTGGTTACTTTGACGCAAACAACCTTTATGGTTGGGCAATGTCAAATCCGCTTCCCTACGCTGACTTCAAATGGATCGACCCGGCCACCATCGGTGACATCTCACAGATTCCAAAGAATGGTCCAAAAGGCTATATTTTGGACTGTGATTTCGAATATCCGGAGCACCTTCATGACCATCACTACGACTTGCCTCTCCTAGCCAAGACTGAAGTTTCACCGACAGGAAGATGGCCGAAATTGATGATGACGTTGGAGAATAAAGATCGGTATGTGGCTCACTACTGGGTAGTTCAACAAGCTCTTGAATTGGGTCTACGTGTGGTGAGAATTCATAGAGCAATTGAATTCACCCAGTCTTGTTGGTTGAAACCATATATTGATTCCAACACTACAAGAAGAGCAGCAGCAACATCAGCATTTGAAAAGGACTTTTACAAATTGATGAACAACGCCATCTTCGGGAAGACCTTAGAAAACAAAAGAAAACACAAGATTGTAAAATTAGTAAGTGATCCTAAGAAATTGGAAAAATTAGTGCAAAAACCAAATTTTGGAACATCTATGATTATAAACGAAGATCTAGTTGCCGTAAGTATGAAGAAAACAACAATAGTGATGGATCGTCCGTTATACATTGGAATGTCAATTTTGGATATAAGTAAAACTTTAATGTATGATTTCCATTACAACAAAATGGTTAAACACTACGGAAGAGACAACATTGGAGTTGCATACATGGATACCGACGCGTTTATCTACTGGATAAAGACTTTGGACATGTATGAAGACCTAAGGAGTTTCCCATACAAAGACGATTTTGACTTCTCTGACTATCCGAAGAACCATCCAAATTACAACGAAAAGAATAAAAAAGTAATCGGAAAATTTAATGATGAAGCAAATGGAATGCCTTTAGAAGAAATAGTGGCACTGATGGCAAAATTGTATTCATTTAAAATGTACAACGAGAACAACACACCGACAGTCAAGAAAGCAAAAGGAGTCAAAACATCGTACTTGAAGAAACATGTGACGTTTGACCATTACAAGACCTGCTTGTTTGAAGATTCTACAATGTCTGCAACGTTCAACACTATCAGAAGCTTTAAACATGAGGTCTACAGTGTCACTGAAGTTAAAAGGGCACTATCAGCTCGAGATGATAAAAGGCATATTATGCCGGATAAAATTCACACTCTTCCTTTTGGCCACTACTCTCTAAACCCTATCGACTAGTAACCTATTCTTCGTCCTTCTACAACTTCGACCTTATTCCTTTCTCCTTCCGTAAAAAAATGGGGAACACGGCAAGTCAAACGCCGTGTTCCCCATTTTTTTACACAAGTTTGGATGACCTTGACCTATATAAATGATGTGAATATTTAAGACAACATTCATTGTGATTATACATGTGATACATGAAACATTCAAACCTGCAATATGAAGAACTTGAAGCAAGAAATTGTCAACGAGCTTCATAAACCTGCAAGAAGAAAGTTTCCACGAAGAAATACAGTGATAAAAGGAATAAATGATTTATATCAAGCGGATTTAATCGAAATGATTCCTTATAGTAAACAAAATAGAGGATTTAAATACATATTGACTATTATTAATTGTTTTTCAAAAATGGCAGATGCTTTACCACTAAAAGATAAAAGTGGCAAAAGTGTTACAAAAGCAATGGAAACAGCTATACAAAGAGACAAACATACTATAAAACATTTACAAACTGATGATGGAAAAGAATATTTTAATAAGGAATTTGCAAATTTAATGAAAAAACACAACATTAACCATTACTCAACCAATTCAGAGGTAAAAGCATCAATAATTGAAAGATTTAACAGAACTTTAAAAGGTGCGATGTATAAGATGTTTTCCAACAGAGGATCACACGTATGGATTGATGTGTTACCAAAACTTATAAGCGATTACAATAACAAGTTTCATAGAACTATCGGTATGAAACCAAGCCAGGTGACTAATAAAAATGAAAAACTTGTATTAAAACGTATAAAAATGAATACTAAACCAAAAATTGAAAAACTAAAGCCTAAAAGGTTTAATGTTGGTGATAAAGTGCGAATAAGCAAATACAAAGGTGTATTCAGTAAAAGATATCTTCCGAACTGGACAAATGAGGTATTTACCGTATTTAAGGTGCAACCTACAGTACCAGAAACTTACATTTTAAAAGATAATAAAGGACAATTGCTTGAAGGAGGTTTTTATGGACATGAAATGTTAAAATCAACAGTAGGTGATGTATATCTAGTAGAAAAGGTGTTGCAACGCAAAAAAGATAAGGTTAAAGTAAGATGGTTAGGATTTAATAAGACGGAAGATTCTTGGATACCTAAAAAGGATCTAATATAATGATAGAGCATCATTTTGGGTTGAACCATTACAAAGGATGGAGATAATACCGCAAAAAGACAATTTTACTATTAATAATATAGATGAACTCACAGTGGATGGTTCTCAATTCAATACTGGGAAACACGGTGTTTTGTTACCAAACACGGTGCGTTGTCTGGTTACCGGTCCTTCCAATTGTGGAAAAACAAATGTAGTATTCAATTTGATTACAAACCCTAAAGGCTTACGTTTTAATAATTTATATGTATTTTCAAAGTCACTACAACAACCAAAATATCAGTTATTGGAACAAATACTCAATAATGTACCTGAAGTTAAATATTTTAAATTTAACGCGAGCGAGAGTGTCATGCAACCGCAAGAGGCTAAACCATTCTCAGTATTCATATTTGACGATGTATCTTGTGAAAATCAAAATACAATAAGGAATTACTTCGCCATGGGTCGACATAACAACATAGATAGCATTTATATTGGTCAAACTTACAGCAAAATACCGAAACAGCTCATTAGAGACAATGCAAACATGTTAATTGTATTTAAACAGGATGAAACCAACCTAAAACACATATATTATGACCATGTAAGTGCGGATATGCCATTCGAACGATTTAAAGAGTTGTGTGGAAAGGCTTGGGCTGAAAAGTATGGGTTTTTAACAATTATAAAGGAACAACCGCTAAACAATGGTCGATACAGGATAGGATTTGATAAATTTATACTAATACACTGATCATGATGTAAAACATTCATTGTTGTACAACACGTCTTGCTACAAACATGGTTAACCAAGAAAAGTTAATAAAGGAAATAAAATCACTTAGTGATTCTATTCGGGATAAAAACAGAGCATTAAAATTAGGTATTAGCGAAAGGGAGAAATTTCTTGAATCTACTTTTAAACCTATTACTGAACCCTTGAAACAATTAAACAAAAAATTTGCTAAACCCGTTTTGGAAGGAGATGCAATTGCACCTATTACAAAGTTTGAAAGAGAAAATATAAAATCAGAAGATTTTAGTGATGAAGACCTGGAATCCTCTACATATAGTGGTTTTACCGGTGAATAACCTGAAAGAGAGCTAGAATCACCAGACTATAGTGGTATAAGAGAATTATATGAAGTAAAAGCTAAAAGAGGACATGAAGATGTATCAACTGCTAGTGAAGAGGAAAAAGAAGAAGAAGCAAGGGAAGGTCCGTCAAACATAAGCTTGTTGGGTGAAAACATTCATAACAAAGGACCTTTAGGAAGGAAATACATGATAAAAATGTTAGCTGGAATAAATCCTAATAAAAACTACCATAGTTATGGAGTAAGATTAACAGAAGAAGGTTTAATGGTTGGTAATAGCCCGGTAAACATTGATGAAGATGATAATATTATTGTTGGTAATCAAAGATATAAGGGCACAAGAGGATTATTTGAATTATTATTTGAAAAAAAGCCTTTAGAATTGTTAGTTAAAGAAGAAGATATGGAAGCATATAAACAGATTTTGGAACACACCAATGCATACAGGAGGAAGTATTTAACTGACCAGCCAGTTTTTAGATCTAGGTCTTTAAAATATAGAGTATTTGTATCCAAGTTAATACCAACAACGAGAAGACAACCAATGCCGATAATGCCAAGAAAACCTGTAAAACGAAGGTTTGTGTCATCCACTTTGGATATAAGTGCTCCAGAACCAAGAAAAAGAAACAAATCTGTTACAGGTACAGGTTTAATGAAGAAACTATATAACACAAATGTGATTTATTACAATAATATCAATAAATTGGTGGATAGAATGAAACTAATACATGAAGCTAAAGAAGCGGGTCATACTGGATTGGAAAACGAATGGGTGGCTTTAGTGGATGAACTCCGAAACCGTGGGGTAATCTCATAAAAATGCGTTACTCCCTAGATTACTATTCAGTTGCACCATGAGTGTCGACAAGTTCGGACGTTACTCCTCGGATGGGTTATATTACGCAAATAATTTAAAAAGAGGTGCTGGTTTACCACAAACACCTGATGGAGATTATGATATAACTAATAAAAGGTTAAAAAACATAAAAGATCCCACAGATGAAAACGATGCAATAAATTTAAAAGTATTAAAAGAAAATATATCACCAACATTAAGACTACAGAAAAACACATATGACGCAGGTAATCATAGAATTGTCAATGTTGGTAAGCCAAATCAAAACGCTGATGCAATAAACAAAGGTTATTTATCATCAGAATTAAAAAATACGCTAAAATTCAATGGAAAAACGAATACTGCTGAAAATAAACGTATATCCAACGTAGATGATCCTAAAGATGCAAAAGACAGCGTAAATAGACGCTATTTACATTCATTAATACCTGAAAAGACAAAAGATGGTTTTTCTTTTTATAAATTTGTTATTAACGATATAGGTTATCCGAAAAATGAAAATGATGCTGTAAATTTAAAATATATAAAAGATCATTGTATTACACGTGATGTAGGAGTTATTGATTGTCTAGGTAATTGTTTAGCGAATGTTAAAGATGGTTCGGCACCATCAGATGGTGCAACAGTGGGTCAAATGATGGAAACCTTAAAACAAGAAACAACCTCTTTTGTAAAACAAGATCAAGTAGTATCAAAGCAAGGGGATGAATTTGTTCAAGGTAATGAAAAATTTAATTTATTAACATACAAAAATAATGCTTGGGATTGCATGGGTAAAGGGTTATCAAATATGGGATGGGGTTATGAAAAACATGATGCAGCTGCTTTATCACAAACCGTACATCTAGATCCAGATCATTCTTTTAGATTTTTTACATGTAAAAATAAAGTAATAAAATACTTGCATAATGGAAGAGATCCAAATGATGCTGCAACTGTAGGACAAACATTACAATATGACAGTGCAAATAAAGAGTTTATTTATAATAAGCAAAGATTTAAATTAATGGATGTAAATGATTATCAAAATATATTAATTGCAGATCCAAATTCATTTAGCGGATTTAGAAAATTGTCTGGTGAACAATTTATTCATAAAAATCATGTGTTTCGAAATGAATCAGACGGAGCATTAGTTAGTGGAAATTTTAAATATTTTAAATGTCCCGGGAGCGATGAAAATGTAACTGATAAAGACTAAGAATTTGTATAAAAACTGATATGGGTTAGAAATCGAGACTAATATTATAAAAATGGGTTACACTCTAGAATGTTATTCAGTTGCACCATGAGTGTTGACAAGTTCGGACGATATTCCTCGGATGGATTATATTACTTTAATACTTTAAAAAGAGGTGCTGGCTTACCACAAACACCTGATGGAGATTATGATATTAGTAATAAACGGTTAAAAAACATTAATGATCCCACAGATGAAAATGATGCAATAAATTTAAAAGTATTAAAAAAAGAGATATTACCAACACTGAAACTAGACAAAAACACATATAACGCGGGTAATCATAGAATTTCCAACGTCGGTAAGCCAAATCAAAACGCTGATGCAATAAACAGAGGTTATTTATCATCGGAATTGAAAAATACGTTAAAATTCGATGGAAAAACGTATAATGCTGAAAATCGACGTATATCTAACGTAGCAGACCCTGTAGATGAAAAAGACAGCATAAATAGACGCTATTTACATTCTATAATACCTGAAAAGACAAAAGATGGGTTTTCTTTTTATAAATTTGTTATTAACGATATAGGTTATCCAAAAAATGAAAATGATGCTGTAAATTTAAAATACATCAAAGATCATTGTATTACACGTGATGTAGGAGTTATTGACTGTCTTGGTAATTGTTTAGCGAATGTAAAAGATGGTTTTGCACCATCAGATGGTGCAACGGTGGGTCAAATGAAGGAAACTTTAAAACAAGAAACCTCCGGTTTTGTGAAACAAAACCAAGTAGTAACACGTCAAGGAGATGTATTTGTACAAGGAAATAAAAAGTTTACTTTGCTTGAAGAAAACAATTATGTTTGGGATGGTAAAGGAAAGTTATTGACAAATTTAGGTATTGGTGAAAAGCCTGGTGATGCTGTTACTTATGAACAGATAATACAATTAGAGCCAACTGGAAAAAAATGGTGGAATTGTGATAACAAACGATTAACAAATGTTGCAGACCCTGATTATGCCAATAACGCTGTAACTGTTAATTTTCTTGTTAAAGTAATAGGTAATTTATTATTTGATATGCATAATTATATTGCAGCAGGACAACATAAACCTATTGACGAAAAAATGAGAAATACATGGATTAAACAAGAAATTCTTTATAAATATTTTTTTAATCATAACACACAAAAGTTTAGATCATCAGATTGGGGTGATTTTGATATTTAATTAAATAACACCATATATTACATCATTTATGTGCAACCTGTCATAGAGGTAACACATGGGTTACGCTTTTCGAATATAAAAGACAATCATGGCGTTTCATTACACCAGTCCATATCGAGACACTATACGGAAAGGAGGCGGTATCACGTCCACAGCGGTTTCTCTGTTAAGTAAAGCTTTAAATCGTATTCCAGTAGGATCTATCGTAAACAGAGCAATAGACGCTTTACCATACGAATTTCACATACCGGGAGGTTATCAGTATTGCGGACCAGGAACTAAATTGAAAAAACGACTGGAAAGAGGTGATCCAGGCATAAATAAGTTAGATCAGGCTTGTAAAGAACACGATATCGCATATTCCACGTTTACCGATTCAAAAAATAGGTCAATCGCTGATAAAAAGCTAGCGAATATAGCTTGGCAACGAGTAAAGTCTAGTGACGCTAGTATTGCGGAAAAAGCAGCAGCTTTAGCGGTAACAGCAGGTATGAAGGCTAAAACAGCGGTAGGAGGTGGAAAAAGGAGGGGTAAGAATAAAAAAGGATCAACCAAGAGAAAACATGGTGGTAATATTAGACTAAAAAGACGTTCTCCGAGGAAAAATAATAAAAAACCGACAATATGGTCAATGGTAAAAAACGGGGCTGGTCTATACCTAAGACCGTATCGTGCATATTAAATAAAAGAAATCAATTGGTTATACCACATAAAGCGTTGACTAATGTTGAATTATTTAAATATATTTCCTGTTTAAAAATACCATTTTTCCGCGGAGTATTTATGAAAGACAGTTTACCAAAGAAAATATGGAAAAATGAGACTGGAATCGTAAATTTGGATAATACTGAAGGGTCCGGCACCCATTGGGTGTGTTATAAGAAACTAAATAGTAATGTATATTATTTTGATAGTTTTGGAAATTTGCCACCACCTAAAGAACTTGAACATTACTTTAAATCTGCTAAAAACATATATTACAACTATAAAAGAGAACAACCTGATAATACTTCAATATGCGGCCATTTATGTTTGGAATTCCTAGCTAAAAGTATCAGTCACTATTGAGATGTCTTCCTATACGGTATCATTAACAGGAAAATCGTCCACTTTACGAAGTATCCTTTTTCCAGCGTTACGCTTGCAAAAAGGAAGATTTTGGGAGGCAGCACTGTTGGATTTTACAACTTACAACTCTATTCCCAATGTTACGGAAGGTAAAAATAACTTATTACATTATTATAAAGGAAAAGATGCCAGTGGGAAGTTTACAGACTTGGAAGTTTGCACTCTACCCACAGGTTCTTATGAAATTGATCATATTAATGAATTTTTGCAAAATAAAATGGGAAAAGACAATATAACGCTAAAAGGTAATAACAATACAATGAAAGCTGAGCTTACTTCAAAATATTATATAGATTTCAGTAAGTCAGACTCAATTGGTGATTTATTAGGATTTCCCAAAGATGGAGCGATTTTAGAACCAAATAAAACACATTCCGGTAAACAAACTGTAACAATATTAAAAGTCAATAGTATAGACATAACTTGTAATATTATACAAGGAGCTTACAGAGATGGAGCAAATACTCATATAATACATACTTTTTACCCCAGTGTACCACCTGGATTTAAAATTGTTGAAAAGCCGCAAAACCTGGTATATCTACCTTTGAACACCACTTTCATTTCAGACATCGTGTTGAACGTATTGGATCAAGACGGTAACTTGATAGATTTCCGAGAAGAGCCTATTACGGTTAGATTACATTTAAAATCAACACTTTAATACAAAACCATGGGTTTAACATTTAAAAGCGAACAACCTACGGGAATCCGCATTAGTAGCTCTTCAGCTGTGGAGGAGTTAACACGCGAGAACATTCGTTTCTTAGAGAGAATTGGATTAAAAGTAACCGAAAATGGATATACTGGATATAGCTCAGGGTCCAACATTCGACGAAACCCTATGGGAAAAAGAATATCACACCCACAACCCTTACACTTCATCAAAATTAAACAATAACGATGAAATTCGTATTCCCATACAAAATCAAGACATTTACACACTACCATG
Organism: Neoaliturus tenellus; assembly: GCA_030545055.2. Lineage (NCBI taxonomy): Eukaryota > Metazoa > Arthropoda > Insecta > Hemiptera > Cicadellidae > Neoaliturus > Neoaliturus tenellus. The sequence continues at coordinate 174,533 of JAQYXR010000063.1, read as the reverse complement.
TGAAAGTTACTTGTATATTGAAGGAAAAGTTACTAAAAAGGACGGTACTACTACTGGTACAACAGTTCCATTTATAAATAATCCCATGGCTTTCCTGTTTGATGAAATTAGATATGAAATATCAGGTGTAACAGTTGATTCTACTAAAAAAGTAGGTATTGCAACAACTTTAAAGGGATTAACATCTATATCACCTAATGAAACCAATTTAATACAACCTGCAGGATGGGTTTTACCTGCAAAAGACACAATCACTCCAGATACAAATGGAAATTTTGATTTTCATATCCGTTACGTTTGTTGCTTGGTTTTGCTGAAGATTATAGGAAAATAATATTAAACGTTAAACAAGAATTAGTTTTGTTGAGATCTTCAAACGATAAAGATATTATTAAAGCTCCAGACGGTACAACAGATGCAACTTTAGAATGGAAATTAACATTAGACAAAATTGTATGGAGAGTTCCACATGTAAAATTAGCTGACGAGCATAGAATGCTACTATTAAGAAAGTTAAAGGCTGATCGTGATATTGTAATTCCTTTTAGAAGTTGGGAATTTCATGAACATCCCAGCTTGCCAACTACGGATCGACACACTTGGACAGTTAAAACATCTAATTATGTGGAACGAGCCAGGTATATTATATTTGGTTTACAAACAGGCAGAAGAGACACCATCACCAAACATGCAGGCCAATTTGATCATTGCAACTTGAAAAATATTAAAGTTTATTTAAATTCACAATTTTTTCCATACGATAATTTAAATGTATCATTCGCTAATAAAAAGTACAGCATATTGTACGATATGTATGCAAGATTCCAAAGTTCATATTATGGTAAAACGAATGCACCTTTACTATCACCAGAAAAATACTTAGATGGTTACCCTATAGTTGTAATCGATTGTTCTAAACAAAATGAATCGGTAAAATCATCAAGTGTAGATATAAAAATAGAAATGGAATTCAACGCGCCTATATCGGCTAATACAACTGCATACTGTTTAATTCTACATGATAAAATCGTAACATACACACCTTTAACTGGAATTGTTAAAAATGTATTGTAAAAAACCGGTTTTGTTACATTCCAATGCATTCCGCGAGTATAAAATGAGTGTTCAGGTCGCTCCTCATCAGTTTGTTGCCTGTTCTTGTATGGGTAGCATCTTATTCAATATGGCTTCTCCTAGTGGTACACAAGAAAATGTAGTAGATATTGAGAAGGAGATATCCGACTTTTTAGATCTTCAAGGTCAACCGGAGGGAGATGAACACAACGCTTGCGGACAACTCCACGGCAGTAATAATGTTGAGGAAAAAGGTAAAAGAAGAAAGAATGCACAGAAGAAGAAAAGGGATACTGAAGATAATATTTCTCCTAACATATTGAGTGAGGTATTCTTGCGAATATTTTATCCAATCTCATCCAGTTTGGACAAAAGTGTTTTAATCGGTGTTATGAAATCGACGAATTATTCACCTACTGTAATTTTGACTCATGGACCCAAAATGATTTTGTTCACCGATAGTGCTTGGGAATCTTTTATGAAGCACTTGCATCTGCTAGAATGCTATTTAACTAGTAACATGTATGGAAGAAAGACAAGAGTAGGACTTTTGGATTCAAATGTGGAAATTGATATTATAAAGAATCGTGGTGACCATCAATTGCGGTTTAGAGACACAACAAGACATGATAACAAGATTCAACTTAATCGAGAAGAGTTTTTTATTCTAACCTGTGCAACTGAACCAATAACAAGATACTTGAGACAACTAGTGTTTTCAAGTTCTATTATTAAAGATTATTTGGAAGACACTTTGGACAAACAACCGGACGCACCTATATTGTACGGACCTGTGGATACTTCTATATTTAATAGGGTTCCTCATGAAGTACAAATGTGGAGACAATTGGAAAAATACGCTCAACTACATAAGAAATCAGTAAAACAGGAAGAAGAGGAAGAAGGAGGAGAAGAATCAAGTGTTAGTGATGAAAATGAAAACAAGGAGAATGTAAAGATGGAAACTTAGATGACAATGGTTGGTTTTTAAAACAATATCAAACACTTTGTGGGGTTAGGCCTACCGGGGACGGTGCCCACGTTAAATATACACCAACGCGCCAACAACTGTACGGCCAGGTATAAAAGTCGTACCTACCGTGGTGTGGAAATCAGTTGACCTTTGGACTTCGTCATGAGCAGACGGGTGATCTTCGCAATGGACAAGGAAGAAGAACAAGTAAAGTCCAAACCTGGTATAATTGAGTTCCAAGCGTTTCGGGGTAATGATGATAGATTTATCATAAAAGAACTTGTGTTTTTCGATATCAATACAAGTGTTCCATATACATTTTTGTTCAAACCACCATGTTCTTATTCATCATTAACTAGCAAAGCCGCTACTACCAACAGGTGGATTTCAAAATATTTCCATCATATCGATTGGTATGATGGTTTTGCAAGTTACACGGACTTATATAACATCATGCATCAGTTTTCAAACAGGTTTACCAATATTTATACAAAAGGACTGGAAAAGAAGAGATGGATCGAAGAATTTACTCATGTTCCGGTTAATGATGTGGACTTGGATAAAAACTACAAGTATACGATGGAAAATGTTTGTATTTGTACTAAAAGTCCAGAACATGAAAAAGATAGACATTGCGCTTTAAAAAACGCCTATAAACTCGCATCTTACCTTCAAAGTGGGGAAGTGGGGAGTGGTGGGGGTGACGGGGGTTATATAAGTGAGGAGCAGACCGGGACCTGGCATGAGTATTACTCGAGATTCCGAGACGACAACATCTCCCAGCAAGAAGACGAAGAAGAAGACAATCTTTAACTCAACCATGGCATCTCACCAGTTCCTGCAAACTTTGGTTGAGCAGTTCAATGCTCACTCCAAATCTACCATACTACCCGTCAAGAAGTGTTCCGAACTTAAAGACGAGAAGCACTACATTATCCACGCCATGAAGAAGATGGAGACTTCAGTTGGAGAGGCCATTTGCTGCAGTCTTAGCGAGGCACCGTTCACTCCGGGGGATGAGCCCAAGTTCCAAGTCTACCTGCCGAAACGGTTCGTCCATCTCCTCCAGAACGAGGATCTGCGCTCCATCCAACCCGGCTGTCTCTACCTGGTTTCCCACGGTTGCACGGGTAGCAATTCCACCGAGTTGACCATCCACATCGCCGACAAGCAGCAGTGTTAGATTTTAATTTTACTGTTGTACATATGTTATTGTAATGTTTTATAAATAAATAAACCATAAAAGACAAAAAATGCAACATATCAATATGTGAAGTTTGTCACATATTGATATGTTGCATTTTTTTTTAAACTTCGCGGGTGACCTTGACCTTTGACCTTTGCATTTCACAGTTACCCCCACCACCAAGCTAAAGGTTAAACCTGCTTCGATGCAAACACCCCCACCACTTTTTATAGTACCCCCAAGCGCTGTGCCTCAGCTTCATTTCAACTCCGACGGTCAACCGTACAACATCAAGATGTCTCTCAATGTAAGTTGTGCTAGTTATGAGGAGGTAACCATTAAGACTCAGCAGGAGCTGAACGACTTGTACAAGGAGTTGCAGCTGATGGTGGCGCGAGGCTACCGTATAAATGTGCAAGTCTACGCTTGCAATATACGCAATCTCCGACACCCAAAAGAAGAGTCTGAACATTACTCTTCTCCAGCGACTTCATCACCGGCGTCCATGAAGACTGAAGCGAGCCAGACTTTGGATTATTTCAGCTGACTAGCAGTTGTCTTCCTTCTTCTTACCATTGTAGAATATGTTTATTTATTTGTTATATTAAAGATGTAAAAGAGAAAAAAACACCTATCTTGTTACTGACATATGTGCTCAGTAACAAGATAGGATTTTTTAAAACACAATTTGGATGACCTTGAAACTTCCCCCACCACTTTTTCATAGTACCCCCAAGCGCTGTGCCTCAGCCTCATTTCAACTCCAACGGTCAACCGTACAACATCAAGATGTCTCTCAATGTAAGTTGTGCTAGTTACGAGGAGGTAACCATTAAGACTCAGCAGGAGCTGAACAATTTGTACAAGGAGTCTGAAAAGGAGGTTGTCAACAAAACCGATGATCAACAATTGTGGGACTCCTCTATTACAGAAAAGGAATTACATGCAGCCGTCGAAGCTGTCGAGGAAAAGGAAAAGAACCTCAGGCAGCTCTGGTTGGCTCAGATGGATATTTGCGGATCTGTGCCGCGTGATGATTTTGAACTTCAATGTCAGATGGCGATTACCCAGCAACTAGAAGAAGCCGAAAAGGAGCTAAAGAGTGGAGGTACTATCCGGGCGGAGGTGAAAACTGAGAAACAGGAAGAATATAACGAATATGGTGATTAAACGTACTGTTGATCCCAATCCTTTTAGTTTTAAGTGGTTATGTTATAAGTAAATAGAAAAAGTTTCCTTTTTTAAAAAACTCCATTTGGATGACCTTGAAATTTCCCCCACTACTCTGTAATACCACCATTGCTCGCTGCACCAAGCATCATTCCTCCTCCAACAACCATGGCGGACACACCTGCTTGCAATGCCATGTCTTCCACCGAAGATGTACCCAATACGAATTGGAAATTGACAATCGACAACGTGCATTATTTAGAAACCATCTGCGATTGGATGAAGTCTATTCTCCTCGACAACCCGGGAATAAAGCTCAAGGTCACTTTAGATTATGATTGGTCTGAAGTTATACTGCAGCAAGACGATCAACAATCACTGGAGTATTTGTCAAATTTACCATCGTCAACCATATATACTACAAATGAGGTGGAAAGGGAAGAAGAGGAGCATGAGGTTTAGAGTTTCTTATTTTTTTAAAACCCAATTTGGATGACCTTGAGATTTCCCCCACCACTTCCCATATACCTAGAGTGCGCAGGGCTGGACAGTCAGTCGCTCGGTGTCCGTCGTAGGGTGCACATCGCGGTTGCTACTCCAATTCCTGACAATTTGGGGTAGTTCAAAGTCACCACACTTCTACAACTTCAAGGTCATCACACTTTAACTCTGGGACTGCATCAACTTGTATTATTTCTGTGTTTTGACTCAAGGTCATCTCACTTAAACTCTGGGATGGTATCAACTTGTAGTATTTCTATGTTTTGACTCAAGGTCATCACACTTTAACTCTGGGGCAATATCGACTTGTAGTACTTCAGTATTTTAGCTCAAGGTCACCACACTTTAACTCTGAGACTGCATCAACTTGTATTATTTCTGTGTTTTGACTCAAGGTCATCACACTTTAACTCTGGGAAGGTATCAACTTGTAGTATTTCTATGTTTTAACTCAAGGTCATCACACTTTAGCATGTAACTTTAAGGTAGCACCGAAACGGTGCTACCCGGCTTGACATTTTCAAGTTTCCCAAGGTTATCACAATTTCCCCCACCACTTCCCATATACCTAGAGTGCGCGGGGCCGGACAGTCAGTCGCTCGGTGTCTGTCGTAGGGTGCACATCGCGGTTGTAGTACTGGTCTAAAGTAAGGCAGCTGGGCTAGTTCAAGGTCACCCGAGCGGTGTCACATGACGGTTTAGGCAGAGTCACGTTGCAAACTTCAAGTTTCCTCGGCACTTTTGCTGTTTCTCATCGCAAATTCGCTCCAAGTCGTCAAGGTCATGGGAACCGGACTAAAACTCGGAGCGTAGTGCGAGAAACCGCAAAAGTGCCGAAAAATTTTAGGTTTCCGCGTGACCTTGACCTTTGTGACATCGATGACGTCATTTTGGTGACGTAAGGGGTGATGGCGTCATCCGCACGTCATTTCTGTGACGTCATGGGTGTGACGTCATGGATGTGACGTCATTAGTGATGACGTCATCGATTGCGTCATCGATGACGTCATCGATGACGTCATCGGTGGGGTCATTGACCTCGATGACGTCATCGCTCAGGTGACCTTGAAGTGAGCCAGCAGCCTTACTTTTGCACTACTTATATGGTTGAATGTCTATGAGAACAAGCTCCTTAACCACTTAACCCTAATGCTCACTTTGCCACTGTTCCATGGCAACATATATGGTTGAACGTCGTTGAGAACGAGTCCCTTAACCTTAATGCTCGCTCTACTACTGTTCCATGGCATTATATAAGGTTGAATGTCCTCGAGAACGAGCCCCTTAACCACTTAACCCTAATGCTCACTTTACCACTGTTCCATGGCAACGTATATGGTTGAATGTCCTTGAGAACGAGCCCCTTAAACACTTAACATTAATGCTCACCTTACCACTGTTCCATGGCAACATATTAGGTTGAATTCCTTGAGAACGAGCCCCTTAATCACTTAACATTAATTCTCACTTTACCACTGTTCCATGGCAACATATAAGGTTGAATGTCCTTGAGAACGAGCTCCTTAACCACTTAACCTTATGCTTACTTTACCACTGTTCCATGGCAACTTATATGGTTAAATGTCCTTGAGAACGAGCCCCTTAATCACGTAACCTTAATGCTCACTTTACCACTGTTCCATGGTAATATATATGGTTGAATGTCCTTGAGAACGAGCCCCTTAACCCTAATGCTCACTTTACCACAGTTCCATGGCAACATATATGGTTGAATGTCCTTGAGAACGAGCCCCTTAACCACTTAACCCTAAAGCTTACTTTACCACTGTTCCATGGCAACATAAATGGTTGAATGTCCGTGAGAACGAGCCCTTTAACCACATAACCTTAGTGTTTACTTTAATTCTTTTCCATGGCAACATATAAGGTTGAATGTCCTTGAGAACAAGCCCCTTAACCGCTTAACCCTAATGCTCACTTTACCACGGTTCCATGGCAACATATATGGTTGAATGTCCTTGAAAACGACCCCCTTAACCACTTAACCCTAATGCTCACTTTAAGACTGTTCCATGGCAACATATATGGTTGAATGTCCTAGAGAACGAGCCCTTTAACCACAAAACCCTAGTGCTCACTTTAACACTGTTCCATGGCAACATATATGGTTGAATGTCGTTCAGAACGAGCCCCTTAACCACTTAACACTAATGCTCACTTTACCACTGTTCCATTTCAACATATATGGTTGAATGTCCTTGAGAACGAGCCCCTTAACCACTTAACATTAATGCTCACTTTACCACTGTTCCGTGGCAACGTATATGTTAAATGTCCTTGAGAAAGAGCCCCTTAACCACTTACCTTATGCTCACTTTGCCACTGTTCCATGGCAACATATATGGTTGAACGTCGTTGAGAACGAGTCCCTTAACCTTAATGCTCGCTTTACCGATTTCAATGGCAACATATATGGTTTAATGTCCTTGAGAACGAGCCCATTAACCACTTAACCCTAAAGCTCACTTTACCAATGTTCCATAGCAACATATATGGTTGAATGTCCTTGAGAACGAGCCCCTAACCACTTAACCTTAATGCTCACTTCACCACTGTTCAATGGCAACATATATGTTTGAATGTCCTTGAGAACGAGCTCCTTAACCACTTAACCTTAATGCTCACTTAACAACTGTTCCATGGCAACATATATGGTTGAATGTCCTTAAGAACGAGCCCCTTAACCACTTAACCTTAATGCTCAATTTACCTTTGTTCCATGGCAACCTATATGGTTGAATGTCCTTGAGAACGAGCACTTTAACCACATAACCCTGGTGCTCAATTTAACACTCTTCCATGGCAACATATATGGTTGAATGTCCTTGAGAAAGAGCCCCTTTACCACTTAAGTTAATGCTCACTTTACCACTGTTCCATGGCAACATATATGGTTGAATGTCCTTGAGAACGAGCCCCTTAATCACGTAACTTTAATGCTCACTTTACCACTGTTCCATGGCAACATAAATGGTTGAATGTCCTTGAGAATGAGCCCCTTAACCGCTTATCCCTAATGCTCACTTTACCACGGTTCCATGGCAACATATATAGTTGAATGTCCTTGAGACGACCCCCTTAACACTTAACCCTAATGCTCACTTTACCACTGTTCCATTGCAACATATATATTTGAATGTCCTAGAGAACGAGGCCTTTAACCACAAAACCCTAGTGCTCACTTTAACACTGTTCCATGGCAACATATATGGTTGAATGTCGTTCAGAACGGAGCCCCTTAACCACTTAAGTTAATGCTCACTTTACCACTGTTCCATGGCAACATACATGGTTGAATGTCCTTGGGAACGAGCCCCTTAACCACTTAACCCTAGTGCCCACTATACCACTGTTCCATTTCAACATATATGGTTGAATGTCCTTGAGAACGAGCCCCTTAACTACTTAACATTAATGCTCACTTTACCACTGTTCCGTGGCAACGTATATGGTTGAATATCCTTGAGAACGAGCCCCTTAACCACTTAACGTAATGCTCACTTTGCCACTGTTCCATGGCAACATATATGGTTGAAAGTCGTTGAGAACGAGTCCCTTAACCTTAATGCTCGCTTTACTACTGTTCCATGGCATTATATAAGGTTGAATGTCCTCGAGAACGAGCCCCTTAACCACTTTACCCCAATGCTCACTTTACCGATTTCCATGGCAACATATATGGTTTAATGTCCTTGAGAACGAGCCCCTAAACCATCCATGGCAACATATATGGTGAAATGTCCTTGAGAACGAGAACCTTGACCACTTAAACCTAATGCTCACTTTACCACTGTTCCATCTCAACGTATATGGTTGAATGTCCTTGAGAACGAGCCCCTTAAACACTTAACATTAATGCTCACTTTACCACTGTTCCATGGCAACTTATATGGTTAAATGTCTTTGAGAACGAGCCCCTTAACCCTAAAGCTCACTTTACCACTGTTCCATGGCAACATATATGGTTGAATGTCCTTGAGAACGAGCCCCTTAACCACTTAACCCTAATGCTCACTTTACCACTGTTCCATGGCAACATATATTGTTGAATGTCCTTGACAAATAGCCCCTAACCAATTCACCCTAATGCTCACTTTACCACTGTTCCATGGCAACATATAAGGTTGAATGTCCTTGAGAACGAGCCCCTTAACCACTTAACCTTAATGCTCACTTTACCACTGTTCCTTGGAAACATACATGGTTGAATGTCCTTGAGAACGAGCCCCTTAACATCTTAACCCTAGTGCTCACTATACCACTGTTCCATTTCAACATATATGGTTGAATGTCCTTGAGAACGAGCCCCTTAACCACTTAACATTAATGCTCACTTTACCACTGTTCCGTGGCAACATATATGGTTGAATGTCGTTCAGAACGAGCCCCTTAACCACTTAACCCTAATGCTCAATTTACCACTGTTCCATGGCAACATATATGGTTGAATGTCCTTGAGAACGAGCCCTTTAACCACAAAACCCCAGTGCTCACTTTAACACTGTTCCATGGCAACGTGTATGGTTGGATGTCCTTGAGAACGAGCCCCTTAACCACTTAACCCTAATGCTCACTTTGCCACTGTTCCATGGCAACATATATGGTTGAACGTCGTTGAGAACGAGTCACTTAACCTTAATGCTCGCTTTACTACTGTTCCATGGCATTATATAAGGTTGAATGTCCTCGAGAACGAACCCCTTAACCACTTAACCCCAATGCTCACTTTACCGATTTCCATGGCAACATATATGGTTTAATGTCCTTGAGAACGAGCCCCAAAACCATTTATGGCAACATATATGGTGAATGTCCTTGAGAACGAGAACCTTGACCACTTAAAACTAATGCTCACTTTACCACTGTTCCATGGCAATGTATATGGTTGAATGTCCTTGAGAACAAGCCCCTTAAACACTTAACATTAATGCTCACTTTACCACTGTTCCATGGCAACATATAAGGTTGAATTTCCTTAAGAACGAGCCCCTTAATCACTTAACATTAATTCTCACTTTACCACTGTTCCATGGCAACATATAAGGTTGAATGTCCTTGAGAACGAGCTCCTTAACCACTTAACCTTAATGCTCACTTTACCACTGTTCCATGGCAACTTATATGGTTAAATGTCCTTGAGAACGAGCCCCTTAATCACGTAACCTTAATGCTTACTTTACCACTGTTCCATGGTAACATATATGGTTGAATGTCCTTGAGAACGAGCCCCTTAACCCTAATGCTCACTTTACCACTGTTCCATGGCAACATATATGGTTGAATGTCCTTGAGAACGAGCCCCTTAACCACTTAACCCTAAAGCTTACTTTACCACTGTTCCATGGCACATATATGGTGGAATGTCCTTGAGAACGAGCCCTTTAACCACATAACCCTAGTGTTTACTTTAATTCTTTTCCATGGCAACATATAAGGTTGAATGTCCTTGAGAACGAGCCCCTTAACCACTTAACCCCAATGCTCACTTTACCGATTTCCATAGCAACATATATGGTTGAATGTCCTTGAGAAAAAGCCCCTTTACCACTTAAGTTAATGCTCACTTAACCACTGTTCCATGGCAACATATATGGTTAAATGTCCTTGAGAACGAGCCCCTTAATCATGTAACCTTAATGCTCACTTTACCACTGTTCCATGGCAACATATATGGTTGAATGTCCTTGAGAACGACCCCCTTAACCACTTAACCCTAATGCTCACTTTACCACTGTTCCATGGCAACATATATGGTTGAATGTCGTTCAGAACGAGCCCCTTAACCACTTAACCCTAATGCTCACTTAACCATTGTTCCAAGGCAACATACATGGTTGAATGTCCTTGGGAACGAGCCCTTAACCACTTAACCCTAGTGCTCACTAAACCACTGTTCCATTTCAACATATATGGTTAAATGTCCTTGAGAACGAGCCCCTTAACCACTTAACATTAATGCTCACTTTACCACTGTTCCATGGCAACATATATGGTTGAATGTCCTTGAGAACGAGCCCCTTAACCACTTCACCCTAATGCTCATTTTACCACTGTTCGATGGCAACATATATGGTTGAATGTCCTTGAGAACGAGCTCTTTAACCACAAAACCCTAGTGCTCACTTTAACACTGTTCCATGGCAACATATATGGTTGAATGTCGTTCAGAACGAGCCCCTTAACCACTTAACCCTAATGCTCGCTTTACCACTGTTCTATGGCAACATATATGGTTGAATGTCCATGAGAACAAGCAACTTAACCACTTAACCCTAATGCTCACTTTACCTCTGTTCCTTGGCAACATATATGGTTGAATGTCCTTGAGAACGAGCCCTTTAACCACAAAACCCCAGTGCTCACTTTAACAATGTTCCATAGCAACGTATATGGTTGAATGTCCTTGAGAACGAGCCCCTTAACCACTTCACCCTAATGCTCACTTTGCCACTGTTCCATGGCAACATATATGGTTGAACGTCGTTGAGAACGAGTCCCTTAACCTTAATGCTCGCTTTACTACTGTTCCATGGCATTATATAAGGTTTAATGTCCTCGAGAACGAGCCCCTTAACCACTTAACCCCAATACTCACTTTACCGATTTCCATGGCAACATATATGGTTTAATGTCCTTGAGAACGAGCCCCTAAACCATCCATGGCAACATATATGGTGAATGTACTTGAGAACGAGAACCTTGACCACTTAAACCTAATGCTCACTTTACCACTGTTCCATGGCAACGTATATGGTTGAATGTCCTTGAGAACGAAACAATTAAACACTTAACATTAATGCTCACTTTACCACTGTTCCATGGCAACATATAAGGTTGAATTTCCTTGAGAACGAGCCCCTTAATCACTTAACATTAATGCTCACTTTACCACTGTTCCATGGCAACATATAAGGTTGAATGTCCTTGAGAACGACCCCCTTAACCACTTAACCCTAATGATCACTTTACCACTGTTCCATGGCAACATATATGGTTGAATGTCCTAGAGAACGAGCCCCTTAACCACAAAACCCTAGTGCTCACTTTACCACTGTTCCATGGCAACATATATGGTTGAATGTCGTTCAGAACGAACCCCTTAACCACTTAACCCAAATGCTCACTTTACCACTGTTCCATGGCAACATACATGGTTGAATGTCCTTGGGAACGAGCCCCTTAACCACTTAACCCTAGTGCTCACTATAACACTGTTCCATTTCAACATATATGGTTGAATGTCCTTGAGAACGAGCCCCTTAACCACTTAACATTAATGCTCACTTTACCACTGTTCCATGGCAACATATATGGTTGAATGTCCTTGAGAACGAGCCCCTTAACCAATTAACCCTAATGCTCATTTTACCACTGTTCGATGGCAACATATATGGTTGAATGTCCTTGAGAACGAGCCCTTTAACCACAAAACCCTAGTGCTCACTTTAACACTGTTCCATGGCAACATATATGGTTGAATGTCGTTCAGAACGAGCCCCTTAACCACTTAACCCTAATGCTCACTTTACCACTGTTCCATGGTAACATATATGGTTGAATGTCCATGAGAACAAGCCCCTTAACCACTTAACCCTAATGCTCACTTTACCACTGTTCCATGGCAACATATATGGTTGAATGTCCTTGAGAACGAGCCCTTTAACCACAAAACCCCAGTGCTCACTTTAACACTGTTCCATGGCAACGTATATGGTTGAATGTCCTTGAGAACGAGCCCGTTAACCACTTAACCAAAATGCTCACTTTACCGATTATAATGGCAACATATATGGTTTAATGTGCTTGAGAACGAGCCCCTAAACCATCCATGGCAACATATATGGTAAATGTCCTTGAGAACGAGAACCTTGACCACTTAAACCTAATGCTCACTTTACCACTGTTCCATGGCAATGTATATGGTTGAATGTCCTTGAGAACAAGCCCCTTAAACACTTAACATTAATGCTCACTTTAACACTGTTCCATGGCAACATATAAGGTTGAATTTCCTTAAGAACGAGCCCCTTAATCACTTAACATTAATGCTCATTTTACCACTGTTCCATGGCAACATATAAGGTTGAATGTCCTTGAGAACGATCTCCTTAACCACTTAACCTTAATGCTCACGTTACCACTGTTCGATGGCAACTTATATGGTTAAATGTCCTTTAGAACGAGCCCCTTAATCACGTAACCTTAATGCTCACTTTATGACTGTTCCATGGTAACATATATGGTTGAATGTCCTTGAGAACGAGCCCCTTAACCCTAATGCTCACTTTACCACTGTTCCATGGCAACATATATGGTTGAATTTCCTTGAGAACGAGCCCCTTAACCACTTAACCCTAAAGCTTACTTTACCACTGTTCCATGGCAACATATATGGTTGAATGTCCTTGAGAACGAGCCCTTTAACCACATAACCCTAGTGTTTACTTTAATTCTTTTCCATGGCAACATATAAGGTTGAATGTCCTTGAGAACGAGCCCCTTAACCACTTAACCCCAATGCTCACTTTACCGATTTCCATGGCATCATATATGGTTGAATGTCCTTGAGAACGAGCCCCTTAATCACGTAACCTAAATGCTCACTTTACCACTGTTCCATGGCAACATATATGGTTGAATGTCCTTGAGAACGAGCCCCTTAACCGCCTAACCCTAATGCTCACTTTACCACTGTTCCATGGCAACATATATGGTTGAATGTCCTTGAGAACGAGCCCCTTAACCGCCTAACCCTAATGCTCACTTTACCACGATTCCATGGCAACATATATGGTTGAATGTCCTTGAGAACGAGCCCCTTAACCACTTAACCTTAATGCTCACTTTACCACTGTTCCTTGGCAACATACATGGTTGAAAGTCCTTAAGAACGAGCCCCTTAACCACTTAACCCTAGTGCTCACCTTACCAATTTTCCATGGCAACATATATGGTTGAATGTCCTTGAGAACGAGCCCCTTAACCACGTAACCTTAATGCTCACTTTACCACTGTTCCATGGCAACATATTTGGTTGAATGTCCTTGAGAACGAGCCCCTTAACCACTTAAACTTAATGCTCACTTTACCACTGTTCCATGGCAACATATATTGTTGAATGTCCTTGAGAACGAGCCCCTTAACCACTTAACCCTTATGCTCACTTTGCCACTGTTCCATGGCAACATATATGGTTGAATGTCCTTGAGAACGAGCCCCTTACCAATTTACTCTAATGCTCACTTTACCACTGTTCCATGGCAACATATAAAGTTGAATGTCCTTGAGAACGAGCCCCTTAACCACTTAACCTTAATGCTCACTTTACCAATGTTCCTTGGCAACATACATGGTTGAATGTCCTTGAGAACGAGCCCCTTAACCACTTAACCCTAGTGCTCACTTTGCCACTGTTCCATGGCAACATATATGGTTGAACGTCGTTGAGAACGAGTTCCTTAACCTTAATGCTCGCTTTACTACTGTTCCATGGCATTATATAAGGTTGAATGTCCTCGAGAACGAGCCCCTTAACCACTTAACCCCAATGCTCACTTTACCGATTTCCATGGCAACATATGGTTTAATGTCCTTGAGAACGAGCCCCTAAACCATCCATAGCAACATATATGGTGAATGTCCTTGAGAACGAGAACCTTGATTACTTAAACCTAATGCTCACTTTACCACTGTTCCATGGCAACGTATATGGTTGAATGTCCTTGAGAACGAGCCAATTAAACACTTAACATTAATGTTCACTTTACCACTGTTCCATAGCAACATATAAGGTTGAATTTCCTTGAGAACGAGCCCCTTAATCACTTAACATTAATGCTCACTTTACCACTGTTCCATGGCAACATATATGGTTGAATGTCCTTGAGAACGACCCCCTTAACCACTTAACCCTAATGCTCACTTTACCACTGTTCCATGGCAACATATATATTTGAATGTCCTAGAGAACGAGGCCTTTAACCACAAAACCCTAGTGCTCACTTTAACACTGTTCCATGGCAACATATATGGTTGAATGTCGTTCAGAACGAGCCCCTTAACCACTTAAGTTAATGCTCACTTTACCACTGTTCCATGGCAACATACATGGTTGAATGTCCTTGAGAACGAGCCCCTTAACTACTTAACATTAATGCTCACTTTACCACTGTTCCGTGGCAACGTATATGGTTGAATATCCTTGAGAACGAGCCCCTTAACCACTTAACGTAATGCTCACTTTGCCACTGTTCCATGGCAACATATATGGTTGAAAGTCGTTGAGAACGAGTCCCTTAACCTTAATGCTCGCTTTACTACTGTTCCATGGCATTATATAAGGTTGAATGTCCTCGAGAACGAGCCCCTTAACCACTTTACCCCAATGCTCACTTTACCGATTTCCATGGCAACATATATGGTTTAATGTCCTTGAGAACGAGCCCCTAAACCATCCATGGCAACATATATGGTGAATGTCCTTGAGAACGAGAACCTTGACCACTTAAACCTAATGCTCACTTTACCACTGTTCCATCTCAACGTATATGGTTGAATGTCCTTGAGAACGAGCCCCTTAAACACTTAACATTAATGCTCACTTTACCACTGTTCCATGGCAACTTATATGGTTAAATGTCTTTGAGAACGAGCCCCTTAACCCTAAAGCTCACTTTACCACTGTTCCATGGCAACATATATGGTTGAATGTCCTTGAGAACGAGCCCCTTAACCACTTAACCCTAATGCTCACTTTACCACTGTTCCATGGCAACATATATTGTTGAATGTCCTTGACAAATAGCCCCTAACCAATTCACCCTAATGCTCACTTTACCACTGTTCCATGGCAACATATAAGGTTGAATGTCCTTGAGAACGAGCCCCTTAACCACTTAACCTTAATGCTCACTTTACCACTGTTCCTTGGAAACATACATGGTTGAATGTCCTTGAGAACGAGCCCCTTAACATCTTAACCCTAGTGCTCACTATACCACTGTTCCATTTCAACATATATGGTTGAATGTCCTTGAGAACGAGCCCCTTAACCACTTAACATTAATGCTCACTTTACCACTGTTCCGTGGCAACATATATGGTTGAATGTCGTTCAGAACGAGCCCCTTAACCACTTAACCCTAATGCTCAATTTACCACTGTTCCATGGCAACATATATGGTTGAATGTCCTTGAGAACGAGCCCTTTAACCACAAAACCCCAGTGCTCACTTTAACACTGTTCCATGGCAACGTGTATGGTTGGATGTCCTTGAGAACGAGCCCCTTAACCACTTAACCCTAATGCTCACTTTGCCACTGTTCCATGGCAACATATATGGTTGAACGTCGTTGAGAACGAGTCACTTAACCTTAATGCTCGCTTTACTACTGTTCCATGGCATTATATAAGGTTGAATGTCCTCGAGAACGAACCCCTTAACCACTTAACCCCAATGCTCACTTTACCGATTTCCATGGCAACATATATGGTTTAATGTCCTTGAGAACGAGCCCCAAAACCATTTATGGCAACATATATGGTGAATGTCCTTGAGAACGAGAACCTTGACCACTTAAAACTAATGCTCACTTTACCACTGTTCCATGGCAATGTATATGGTTGAATGTCCTTGAGAACAAGCCCCTTAAACACTTAACATTAATGCTCACTTTACCACTGTTCCATGGCAACATATAAGGTTGAATTTCCTTAAGAACGAGCCCCTTAATCACTTAACATTAATTCTCACTTTACCACTGTTCCATGGCAACATATAAGGTTGAATGTCCTTGAGAACGAGCTCCTTAACCACTTAACCTTAATGCTCACTTTACCACTGTTCCATGGCAACTTATATGGTTAAATGTCCTTGAGAACGAGCCCCTTAATCACGTAACCTTAATGCTTACTTTACCACTGTTCCATGGTAACATATATGGTTGAATGTCCTTGAGAACGAGCCCCTTAACCCTAATGCTCACTTTACCACTGTTCCATGGCAACATATATGGTTGAATGTCCTTGAGAACGAGCCCCTTAACCACTTAACCCTAAAGCTTACTTTACCACTGTTCCATGGCACATATATGGTGGAATGTCCTTGAGAACGAGCCCTTTAACCACATAACCCTAGTGTTTACTTTAATTCTTTTCCATGGCAACATATAAGGTTGAATGTCCTTGAGAACGAGCCCCTTAACCACTTAACCCCAATGCTCACTTTACCGATTTCCATAGCAACATATATGGTTGAATGTCCTTGAGAAAAAGCCCCTTTACCACTTAAGTTAATGCTCACTTAACCACTGTTCCATGGCAACATATATGGTTAAATGTCCTTGAGAACGAGCCCCTTAATCATGTAACCTTAATGCTCACTTTACCACTGTTCCATGGCAACATATATGGTTGAATGTCCTTGAGAACGACCCCCTTAACCACTTAACCCTAATGCTCACTTTACCACTGTTCCATGGCAACATATATGGTTGAATGTCGTTCAGAACGAGCCCCTTAACCACTTAACCCTAATGCTCACTTAACCATTGTTCCAAGGCAACATACATGGTTGAATGTCCTTGGGAACGAGCCCTTAACCACTTAACCCTAGTGCTCACTAAACCACTGTTCCATTTCAACATATATGGTTAAATGTCCTTGAGAACGAGCCCCTTAACCACTTAACATTAATGCTCACTTTACCACTGTTCCATGGCAACATATATGGTTGAATGTCCTTGAGAACGAGCCCCTTAACCACTTCACCCTAATGCTCATTTTACCACTGTTCGATGGCAACATATATGGTTGAATGTCCTTGAGAACGAGCTCTTTAACCACAAAACCCTAGTGCTCACTTTAACACTGTTCCATGGCAACATATATGGTTGAATGTCGTTCAGAACGAGCCCCTTAACCACTTAACCCTAATGCTCGCTTTACCACTGTTCTATGGCAACATATATGGTTGAATGTCCATGAGAACAAGCAACTTAACCACTTAACCCTAATGCTCACTTTACCTCTGTTCCTTGGCAACATATATGGTTGAATGTCCTTGAGAACGAGCCCTTTAACCACAAAACCCCAGTGCTCACTTTAACAATGTTCCATAGCAACGTATATGGTTGAATGTCCTTGAGAACGAGCCCCTTAACCACTTCACCCTAATGCTCACTTTGCCACTGTTCCATGGCAACATATATGGTTGAACGTCGTTGAGAACGAGTCCCTTAACCTTAATGCTCGCTTTACTACTGTTCCATGGCATTATATAAGGTTTAATGTCCTCGAGAACGAGCCCCTTAACCACTTAACCCCAATACTCACTTTACCGATTTCCATGGCAACATATATGGTTTAATGTCCTTGAGAACGAGCCCCTAAACCATCCATGGCAACATATATGGTGAATGTACTTGAGAACGAGAACCTTGACCACTTAAACCTAATGCTCACTTTACCACTGTTCCATGGCAACGTATATGGTTGAATGTCCTTGAGAACGAAACAATTAAACACTTAACATTAATGCTCACTTTACCACTGTTCCATGGCAACATATAAGGTTGAATTTCCTTGAGAACGAGCCCCTTAATCACTTAACATTAATGCTCACTTTACCACTGTTCCATGGCAACATATAAGGTTGAATGTCCTTGAGAACGACCCCCTTAACCACTTAACCCTAATGATCACTTTACCACTGTTCCATGGCAACATATATGGTTGAATGTCCTAGAGAACGAGCCCCTTAACCACAAAACCCTAGTGCTCACTTTACCACTGTTCCATGGCAACATATATGGTTGAATGTCGTTCAGAACGAACCCCTTAACCACTTAACCCAAATGCTCACTTTACCACTGTTCCATGGCAACATACATGGTTGAATGTCCTTGGGAACGAGCCCCTTAACCACTTAACCCTAGTGCTCACTATAACACTGTTCCATTTCAACATATATGGTTGAATGTCCTTGAGAACGAGCCCCTTAACCACTTAACATTAATGCTCACTTTACCACTGTTCCATGGCAACATATATGGTTGAATGTCCTTGAGAACGAGCCCCTTAACCAATTAACCCTAATGCTCATTTTACCACTGTTCGATGGCAACATATATGGTTGAATGTCCTTGAGAACGAGCCCTTTAACCACAAAACCCTAGTGCTCACTTTAACACTGTTCCATGGCAACATATATGGTTGAATGTCGTTCAGAACGAGCCCCTTAACCACTTAACCCTAATGCTCACTTTACCACTGTTCCATGGTAACATATATGGTTGAATGTCCATGAGAACAAGCCCCTTAACCACTTAACCCTAATGCTCACTTTACCACTGTTCCATGGCAACATATATGGTTGAATGTCCTTGAGAACGAGCCCTTTAACCACAAAACCCCAGTGCTCACTTTAACACTGTTCCATGGCAACGTATATGGTTGAATGTCCTTGAGAACGAGCCCGTTAACCACTTAACCAAAATGCTCACTTTACCGATTATAATGGCAACATATATGGTTTAATGTGCTTGAGAACGAGCCCCTAAACCATCCATGGCAACATATATGGTAAATGTCCTTGAGAACGAGAACCTTGACCACTTAAACCTAATGCTCACTTTACCACTGTTCCATGGCAATGTATATGGTTGAATGTCCTTGAGAACAAGCCCCTTAAACACTTAACATTAATGCTCACTTTAACACTGTTCCATGGCAACATATAAGGTTGAATTTCCTTAAGAACGAGCCCCTTAATCACTTAACATTAATGCTCATTTTACCACTGTTCCATGGCAACATATAAGGTTGAATGTCCTTGAGAACGATCTCCTTAACCACTTAACCTTAATGCTCACGTTACCACTGTTCGATGGCAACTTATATGGTTAAATGTCCTTTAGAACGAGCCCCTTAATCACGTAACCTTAATGCTCACTTTATGACTGTTCCATGGTAACATATATGGTTGAATGTCCTTGAGAACGAGCCCCTTAACCCTAATGCTCACTTTACCACTGTTCCATGGCAACATATATGGTTGAATTTCCTTGAGAACGAGCCCCTTAACCACTTAACCCTAAAGCTTACTTTACCACTGTTCCATGGCAACATATATGGTTGAATGTCCTTGAGAACGAGCCCTTTAACCACATAACCCTAGTGTTTACTTTAATTCTTTTCCATGGCAACATATAAGGTTGAATGTCCTTGAGAACGAGCCCCTTAACCACTTAACCCCAATGCTCACTTTACCGATTTCCATGGCATCATATATGGTTGAATGTCCTTGAGAACGAGCCCCTTAATCACGTAACCTAAATGCTCACTTTACCACTGTTCCATGGCAACATATATGGTTGAATGTCCTTGAGAACGAGCCCCTTAACCGCCTAACCCTAATGCTCACTTTACCACTGTTCCATGGCAACATATATGGTTGAATGTCCTTGAGAACGAGCCCCTTAACCGCCTAACCCTAATGCTCACTTTACCACGATTCCATGGCAACATATATGGTTGAATGTCCTTGAGAACGAGCCCCTTAACCACTTAACCTTAATGCTCACTTTACCACTGTTCCTTGGCAACATACATGGTTGAAAGTCCTTAAGAACGAGCCCCTTAACCACTTAACCCTAGTGCTCACCTTACCAATTTTCCATGGCAACATATATGGTTGAATGTCCTTGAGAACGAGCCCCTTAACCACGTAACCTTAATGCTCACTTTACCACTGTTCCATGGCAACATATTTGGTTGAATGTCCTTGAGAACGAGCCCCTTAACCACTTAAACTTAATGCTCACTTTACCACTGTTCCATGGCAACATATATTGTTGAATGTCCTTGAGAACGAGCCCCTTAACCACTTAACCCTTATGCTCACTTTGCCACTGTTCCATGGCAACATATATGGTTGAATGTCCTTGAGAACGAGCCCCTTACCAATTTACTCTAATGCTCACTTTACCACTGTTCCATGGCAACATATAAAGTTGAATGTCCTTGAGAACGAGCCCCTTAACCACTTAACCTTAATGCTCACTTTACCAATGTTCCTTGGCAACATACATGGTTGAATGTCCTTGAGAACGAGCCCCTTAACCACTTAACCCTAGTGCTCACTTTGCCACTGTTCCATGGCAACATATATGGTTGAACGTCGTTGAGAACGAGTTCCTTAACCTTAATGCTCGCTTTACTACTGTTCCATGGCATTATATAAGGTTGAATGTCCTCGAGAACGAGCCCCTTAACCACTTAACCCCAATGCTCACTTTACCGATTTCCATGGCAACATATGGTTTAATGTCCTTGAGAACGAGCCCCTAAACCATCCATAGCAACATATATGGTGAATGTCCTTGAGAACGAGAACCTTGATTACTTAAACCTAATGCTCACTTTACCACTGTTCCATGGCAACGTATATGGTTGAATGTCCTTGAGAACGAGCCAATTAAACACTTAACATTAATGTTCACTTTACCACTGTTCCATAGCAACATATAAGGTTGAATTTCCTTGAGAACGAGCCCCTTAATCACTTAACATTAATGCTCACTTTACCACTGTTCCATGGCAACATATATGGTTGAATGTCCTTGAGAACGACCCCCTTAACCACTTAACCCTAATGCTCACTTTACCACTGTTCCATGGCAACATATATATTTGAATGTCCTAGAGAACGAGGCCTTTAACCACAAAACCCTAGTGCTCACTTTAACACTGTTCCATGGCAACATATATGGTTGAATGTCGTTCAGAACGAGCCCCTTAACCACTTAAGTTAATGCTCACTTTACCACTGTTCCATGGCAACATACATGGTTGAATGTCCTTGGGAACGAGCCCCTTAACCACTTAACCCTAGTGCCCACTATACCACTGTTCCATTTCAACATATATGGTTGAATGTCCTTGAGAACGAGCCCCTTAACTACTTAACATTAATGCTCACTTTACCACTGTTCCGTGGCAACGTATATGGTTGAATATCCTTGAGAACGAGCCCCTTAACCACTTAACGTAATGCTCACTTTGCCACTGTTCCATGGCAACATATATGGTTGAAAAACGTTGAGAACGAGTCCCTTAACCTTAATGCTCGCTTTACTACTGTTCCATGGCATTATATAAGGTTGAATGTCCTCGAGAACGAGCCCCTTAACCACTTAACCCCAATGCTCACTTTACCGATTTCCATGGCAACATATATGGTTTAATGTCCTTGAGAACGAGCCCCTAAACCATCCATGGCAACATATATGGTGAATGTCCTTGAGAACGAGAACCTTGACCACTTAAACCTAATGCTCACTTTACCACTGTTCCATCTCAACGTATATGGTTGAATGTCCTTGAGAACGAGCCCCTTAAACACTTAACATTAATGCTCACTTTACCACTGTTCCATGGCAACTTATATGGTTAAATGTCTTTGAGAACGAGCCCCTTAACCCTAAAGCTCACTTTACCACTGTTCTATGGCAAGATATATGGTTGAATGTCCTTGAGAACGAGCCCCTTAACCACTTAACCCTAATGCTCACTTTACCACTGTTCCATGGCAACATATATTGTTGAATGTCCTTGACAAATAGCCCCTAACCAATTCACCCTAATGCTCACTTTACCACTGTTCCATGGCAACATATAAGGTTGAATGTCCTTGAGAACGAGCCCCTTAACCACTTAACCTTAATGCTCACTTTACCACTGTTCCTTGGAAACATACATGGTTGAATGTCCTTGAGAACGAGCCCCTTAACATCTTAACCCTAGTGCTCACTATACCACTGTTCCATTTCAACATATATGGTTGAATGTCCTTGAGAACGAGCCCCTTAACCACTTAACATTAATGCTCACTTTACCACTGTTCCGTGGCAACATATATGGTTGAATGTCGTTCAGAACGAGCCCCTTAACCACTTAACCCTAATGCTCAATTTACCACTGTTCCATGGCAACATATATGGTTGAATGTCCTTGAGAACGAGCCCTTTAACCACAAAACCCCAGTGCTCACTTTAACACTGTTCCATGGCAACGTGTATGGTTGGATGTCCTTGAGAACGAGCCCCTTAACCACTTAACCCTAATGCTCACTTTGCCACTGTTCCATGGCAACATATATGGTTGAACGTCGTTGAGAACGAGTCACTTAACCTTAATGCTCGCTTTACTACTGTTCCATGGCATTATATAAGGTTGAATGTCCTCGAGAACGAGCCCCTTAACCACTTAACCCCAATGCTCACTTTACCGATTTCCATGGCAACATATATGGTTTAATGTCCTTGAGAACGAGCCCCAAAACCATTTATGGCAACATATATGGTGAATGTCCTTGAGAACGAGAACCTTGACCACTTAAAACTAATGCTCACTTTACCACTGTTCCATGGCAATGTATATGGTTGAATGTCCTTGAGAACAAGCCCCTTAAACACTTAACATTAATGCTCACTTTACCACTGTTCCATGGCAACATATAAGGTTGAATTTCCTTAAGAACGAGCCCCTTAATCACTTAACATTAATTCTCACTTTACCACTGTTCCATGGCAACATATAAGGTTGAATGTCCTTGAGAACGAGCTCCTTAACCACTTAACCTTAATGCTCACTTTACCACTGTTCCATGGCAACTTATATGGTTAAATGTCCTTGAGAACGAGCCCCTTGATCACGTAACCTTAATGCTTACTTTACCACTGTTCCATGGTAACATATATGGTTGAATGTCCTTGAGAACGAGCCCCTTAACCCTAATGCTCACTTTACCACTGTTCCATGGCAACATATATGGTTGAATGTCCTTGAGAACGAGCCCCTTAACCACTTAACCCTAAAGCTTACTTTACCACTGTTCCATGGCACATATATGGTGGAATGTCCTTGAGAACGAGCCCTTTAACCACATAACCCTAGTGTTTACTTTAATTCTTTTCCATGGCAACATATAAGGTTGAATGTCCTTGAGAACGAGCCCCTTAACCACTTAACCCCAATGCTCACTTTACCGATTTCCATGGCAACATATATGGTTGAATGTCCTTGAGAAAGAGCCCCTTTACCACTTAAGTTAATGCTCACTTAACCACTGTTCCATGGCAACATATATGGTTAAATGTCCTTGAGAACGAGCCCCTTAATCATGTAACCTTAATGCTCACTTTACCACTGTTCCATGGCAACATATATGGTTGAATGTCCTTGAGAACGACCCCCTTAACCACTTAACCCTAATGCTCACTTTACCACTGTTCCATGGCAACATATATGGTTGAATGTCGTTCAGAACGAAACCCTTAACCACTTAACCCTAATGCTCACTTAACCATTGTTCCAAGGCAACATACATGGTTGAATGTCCTTGGGAACGAGCCCTTAACCACTTAACCCTAGTGCTCACTAAACCACTGTTCCATTTCAACATATATGGTTAAATGTCCTTGAGAACGAGCCCCTTAACCACTTAACATTAATGCTCACTTTACCACTGTTCCATGGCAACATATATGGTTGAATGTCCTTGAGAACGAGCCCCTTAACCACTTAACCCTAATGCTCATTTTACCACTGTTCGATGGCAACATATATGGTTGAATGTCCTTGAGAACGAGCTCTTTAACCACAAAACCCTAGTGCTCACTTTAACACTGTTCCATGGCAACATAAATGGTTGAATGTCGTTCAGAACGAGCCCCTTAACCACTTAACCCTAATGCTCGCTTTACCACTGTTCTATGGCAACATATATGGTTGAATGTCCATGAGAACAAGCAACTTAACCACTTAACCCTAATGCTCACTTTACCTCTGTTCCATGGCAACATATATGGTTGAATGTCCTTGAGAACGAGCCCTTTAACCACAAAACCCCAGTGCTCACTTTAACAATGTTCCATAGCAACGTATATGGTTGAATGTCCTTGAGAACGAGCCCCTTAACCACTTCACCCTAATGCTCACTTTGCCACTGTTCCATGGCAACATATATGGTTGAACGTCGTTGAGAACGAGTCCCTTAACCTTAATGCTCGCTTTACTACTGTTCCATGGCATTATATAAGGTTGAATGTCCTCGAGAACGAGCCCCTTAACCACTTAACCCCAATACTCACTTTACCGATTTCCATGGCAACATATATGGTTTAATGTCCTTGAGAACGAGCCCCTAAACCATCCATGGCAACATATATGGTGAATGTACTTGAGAACGAGAACCTTGACCACTTAAACCTAATGCTCACTTTACCACTGTTCCATGGCAACGTATATGGTTGAATGTCCTTGAGAACGAAACAATTAAACACTTAACATTAATGCTCACTTTACCACTGTTCCATGGCAACATATAAGGTTGAATTTCCTTGAGAACGAGCCCCTTAATCACTTAACATTAATGCTCACTTTACCACTGTTCCATGGCAACATATAAGGTTGAATGTCCTTGAGAACGACCCCCTTAACCACTTAACCCTAATGCTCACTTTACCACTGTTCCATGGCAACATATATGGTTGAATGTCCTTGAGAACGAGCCCCTTATCCAATTAACCCTAATGCTCATTTTACCACTGTTCGATGGCAACATATATGGTTGAATGTCCTTGAGAACGAGCCCTTTAACCACAAAACCCTAGTGCTCACTTTAACACTGTTCCATGGCAACATATATGGTTGAATGTCGTTCAGAACGAGCCCCTTAACCACTTAACCCTAATGCTCACTTTACCACTGTTCCATGGTAACATATATGGTTGAATGTCCATGAGAACAAGCCCCTTAACCACTTAACCCTAATGCTCACTTTACCACTGTTCCATGGCAACATATATGGTTGAATGTCCTTGAGAACGAGCCCTTTAACCACAAAACCCCAGTGCTCACTTTAACACTGTTCCATGGCAACGTATATGGTTGAATGTCCTTGAGAACGAGCCCGTTAACCACTTAACCAAAATGCTCACTTTACCGATTATAATGGCAACATATATGGTTTAATGTGCTTGAGAACGAGCCCCTAAACCATCCATGGCAACATATATGGTAAATGTCCTTGAGAACGAGAACCTTGACCACTTAAACCTAATGCTCACTTTACCACTGTTCAATGGCAATGTATATGGTTGAATGTCCTTGAGAACAAGCCCCTTAAACACTTAACATTAATGCTCACTTTAACACTGTTCCATGGCAACATATAAGGTTGAATTTCCTTAAGAACGAGCCCCTTAATCACTTAACATTAATGCTCATTTTACCACTGTTCCATGGCAACATATAAGGTTGAATTTCCTTGAGAACGAGCTCCTTAACCACTTAACCTTAATGCTCACGTTACCACTGTTCAATGGCAACTTATATGGTTAAATGTCCTTTAGAACGAGCCCCTTAATCACGTAACCTTAATGCTCACTTTACCACTGTTCCATGGTAACATATATGGTTGAATGTCCTTGAGAACGAGCCCCTTAATCACGTAACCTTAATGCTCACTTTACCACTGTTCCATGGCAACATATATGGTTGAATGTCCTTGAGAACGAGCCCCTTAACCGCCTAACCCTAATGCTCACTTTACCACTGTTCCATGGCAACATATATGGTTGAATGTCCTTGAGAACGAGCCCCTTAACCGCCTAACCCTAATGCTCACTTTACCACGATTCCATGGCAACATATATGGTTGAATGTCCTTGAGAACGAGCCCCTTAACCACTTAACCTTAATGCTCACTTTACCACTGTTCCTTGGCAACATAAATGGTTGAAAGTCCTTGAGAACGAGCCCCTTAACCACTTAACCCTAGTGCTCACCTTACCAATTTTCCATGGCAACATATATGGTTGAATGTCCTTGAGAACGAGCCCCTTAACCACGTAACCTTAATGCTCACTTTACCACTGTTCCATGGCAACATATTTGGTTGAATGTCCTTGAGAACGAGACCCTTAACCACTTAAACTTAATGCTCACTTTACCACTGTTCCATGGCAACATATATTGTTGAATGTCCTTGAGAACGAGCCCCTTAACCACTTAACCCTTATGCTCACTTTACCACTGTTCCATGGCAACATATATGGTTGAATGTCCTTGAGAACGAGCCCCTAACCAATTTACTCTAATGCTCACTTTACCACTGTTCCATGGCAACATATAAAGTTGAATGTCCTTGAGAACGAGCCCCTTAACCACTTAACCTTAATGCTCACTTTACCAATGTTCCTTGGCAACATACATGGTTGAATGTCCTTGAGAACGAGCCCCTTAACCACTTAACCCTAGTGCTCACTTTGCCACTGTTCCATGGCAACATATATGGTTGAACGTCGTTGAGAACGAGTCCCTTAACCTTAATGCTCGCTTTACTACTGTTCCATGGCATTATATAAGGTTGAATGTCCTCGAGAACGAGCCCCTTAACCACTTAACCCCAATGCTCACTTTACCGATTTCCATGGCAACATATGGTTTAATGTCCTTGAGAACGAGCCCCTAAACCATCCATAGCAACATATATGGTGAATGTCCTTGAGAACGAGAACCTTGATTACTTAAACCTAATGCTCACTTTACCACTGTTCCATGGCAACGTATATGGTTGAATGTCCTTGAGAACGAGCCAATTAAACACTTAACATTAATGTTCACTTTACCACTGTTCCATAGCAACATATAAGGTTGAATTTCCTTGAGAACGAGCCCCTTAATCACTTAACATTAATGCTCACTTTACCACTGTTCCATGGCAACATATATGGTTGAATGTCCTTGAGAACGACCCCCTTAACCACTTAACCCTAATGCTCACTTTACCACGGTTCCATGGCAACATATATGGTTGAATGTCCTAGAGAACGAGCCCTTTAACCACAAAACCCTAGTGCTCACTTTACCACTGTTCCATGGCAACATATATGGTTGAATGTCGTTCATAATGAACCCCTTAACCACTTAACCCAAATGCTCACTTTACCACTGTTCCATGGCAACATACATGGTTGAATGTCCTTGGGAACGAGCCCCTTAACCACTTAACCCTAGTGCACACTATACCACTGTTCCATTTCAACATATATGGTTGAATGTCCTTGAGAACGAGCCCCTTAACCACTTAACATTAATGCTCACTTTACCACTGTTCCATGGCAACATATATGGTTGAATGTCCTTGAGAACGAGCCCCTTAACCAATTAACCCTAATGCTCATTTTACCACTGTTCGATGGCAACATATATGGTTGAATGTCCATGAGAACAAGCTCCTTAACCACTTAACCCTAATGCTCACTTTGCCACTGTTCCATGGCAACATATATGGTTGAACGTCGTTGAGAACGAGTCCCTTAACCTTAATGCTCGCTTTACTACTGTTCCATGGCATTATATAAGGTTGAATGTCCTCGAGAACGAGCCCCTTAACCACTTAACCCTAATGCTCACTTTACCACTGTTCCATGGCAACGTATATGGTTGAATGTCCTTGAGAAGGAGCCCCTTAAACACTTAACATTAATGCTCACCTTACCACTGTTCCATGGCAACATATTAGGTTGAATTTCCTTGAGAACGAGCCCCTTAATCACTTAACATTAATTCTCACTTTACCACTGTTCCATGGCAACATATAAGGTTGAATGTCCTTGAGAACGAGCTCCTTAACCACTTAACCTTAATGCTTACTTTACCACTGTTCCATGGCAACTTATATGGTTAAATGTCCTTGAGAACGAGCCCCTTAATCACGTAACCTTAATGCTCACTTTACCACTGTTCCATGGTAATATATATGGTTGAATGTCCTTGAGAACGAGCCCCTTAACCCTAATGCTCACTTTACCACAGTTCCATGGCAACATATATGGTTGAATGTCCTTGAGAACGAGCCCCTTAACCACTTAACCCTAAAGCTTACTTTACCACTGTTCCATGGCAACATAAATGGTTGAATGTCCGTGAGAACGAGCCCTTTAACCACATAACCTTAGTGTTTACTTTAATTCTTTTCCATGGCAACATATAAGGTTGAATGTCCTTGAGAACAAGCCCCTTAACCGCTTAACCCTAATGCTCACTTTACCACGGTTCCATGGCAACATATATGGTTGAATGTCCTTGAAAACGACCCCCTTAACCACTTAACCCTAATGCTCAATTTAAGGCTGTTCCATGGCAACATATATGGTTGAATGTCCTAGAGAACGAGCCCTTTAACCACAAAACCCTAGTGCTCACTTTAACACTGTTCCATGGCAACATATATGGTTGAATGTCGTTCAGAACGAGCCCCTTAACCACTTAACATTAATGCTCACTTTACCACTGTTCCATGGCAACATATAAGGTTGAATTTCCTTGAGAACGAGCCCCTTAATCACTTAACATTAATGCTCACTTTACCACTGTTCCATGGCAACATATAAGGTTGAATGTCCTTGAGAACGACCCCCTTAACCACTTAAACCTAATGATCACTTTACCACTGTTCCATGGCAACATATATGGTTGAATGTCCTAGAGAACGAGCCCTTTAACCACAAAACCCTAGTGCTCACTTTACCACTGTTCCATGGCAACATATATGGTTGAATGTCGTTCAGAACGAACCCCTTAACCACTTAACCCAAATGCTCACTTTACCACTGTTCCATGGCAACATACATGGTTGAATGTCCTTGGGAACGAGCCCCTTAACCACTTAACCCTAGTGCTCACTATAACACTTTTCCATTTCAACATATATGGTTGAATGTTCTTGAGAACGAGCCCCTTAACCACTTAACATTAATGCTCACTTTACCACTGTTCCATGGCAACATATATGGTTGAATGTCCTTGAGAACGAGCCCCTTAACCAATTAACCCTAATGCTCATTTTACCACTGTTCGATGGCAACATATATGGTTGAATGTCCTTGAGAACGAGCCCTTTAACCACAAAACCCTAGTGCTCACTTTAACACTGTTCCATGGCAACATATATGGTTGAATGTCGTTCAGAACGAGCCCCTTAACCACTTAACCCTAATGCTCACTTTACCACTGTTCCATGGCAACATATATGGTTGAATGTCCATGAGAACAAGCCCCTTAACCACTTAACCCTAATGCTCACTTTACCACTGTTCCATGGCAACATATATGGTTGAATGTCCTTGAGAACGAGCCCTTTAACCACAAAACCCCAGTGCTCACTTTAACACTGTTCCATGGCAACGTATATGGTTGAATGTCCTTGAGAACGAGCCCGTTAACCACTTAACCCAAATGCTCACTTTACCGATTATAATGGCAACATATATGGTTTAATGTGCTTGAGAACGAGCCCCTAAACCATCCATGGCAACATATATGGTAAATGTCCTTGAGAACGAGAACCTTGACCACTTAAACCTAATGCTCACTTTACCACTGTTCCATGGCAATGTATATGGTTGAATGTCCTTGAGAACAAGCCCCTTAAACACTTAACATTAATGCTCACTTTAACACTGTTCCATGGCAACATATAAGGTTGAATTTCCTTAAGAACGAGCCCCTTAATCACTTAACATTAATGCTCATTTTACCACTGTTCCATGGCAACATATAAGGTTGAATGTCCTTGAGAACGAGCTCCTTAACCACTTAACCTTAATGCTCACGTTACCACTGTTCAATGGCAACTTATATGGTTAAATGTCCTTTAGAACGAGCCCCTTAATCACGTAACCTTAATGCTCACTTTACCACTGTTCCATGGTAACATATATGGTTGAATGTCCTTGAGAACGAGCCCCTTAACCCTAATGCTCACTTTACCACTGTTCCATGGCAACATATATGGTTGAATGTCCTTGAGAACAAGCCCCTTAACCACTTAACCCTAAAGCTTACTTTACCACTGTTCCATGGCAACATATATGGTTGAATGTCCTTGAGAACGAGCCCTTTAACCACATAACCCTAGTGTTTACTTTAATTCTTTTCCATGGCAACATATAAGGTTGAATGTCCTTGAGAACGAGCCCCTTAACCACTTAACCCCAATGCTCACTTTACCGATTTCCATGGCAACATATATGGTTGAATGTCCTTGAGAACGAGCCCCTTAATCACGTAACCTTAATGCTGACTTTACCACTGTTCCATGGCAACATATATGGTTGAATGTCCTTGAGAACGTGCCCCTTAACCGCCTAACCCTAATGCTCACTTTACCACTGTTCCATGGCAACATATATGGTTGAATGTCCTTGAGAACGAGCCCCTTAACCGCCTAACCCTAATGCTCACTTTACCACGATTCCATGGCAACATATATGGTTGAATGTCCTTGAGAACGAGCCCCTTAACCACTTAACCTTAATGCTCACTTTACCACTGTTCCTTGGCAACATACATGGTTGAAAGTCCTTGAGAACGAGCCCCTTAACCACTTAACCCTAGTGCTCACCTTACCAATTTTCCATGAAAACATATATGGTTGAATGTCCTTGAGAACGAGCCCCTTAACCACGTAACCTTAAAGCTCACTTTACCACTGTTCCATGGCAACATATTTGGTTGAATGTCCTTGAGAACGAGCCCCTTAACCACTTAAACTTAATGCTCACTTTACCACTGTTCCATGGCAACATATATTGTTGAATGTCCTTGAGAACGAGCCCCTTAACCACTTAACCCTTATGCTCACTTTACCACTGTTCCATGGCAACATATATGGTTGAATGTCCTTGAGAACGAGCCCCTAACCAATTTACTCTAATGCTCACTTTACCACTGTTCCATGGCAACATATAAAGTTGAATGTCCTTGAGAACGAGCCCCTTAACCACTTAACCTTAATGCTCACTTTACCAATGTTCCTTGGCAACATACATGGTTGAATGTCCTTGAGAACGAGCCCCTTAACCACTTAACCCTAGTGCTCACTTTGCCACTGTTCCATGGCAACATATATGGTTGAACGTCGTTGAGAACGAGTCCCTTAACCTTAATGCTCGCTTTACTACTGTTCCATGGCATTATATAAGGTTGAATGTCCTCGAGAACGAGCCCCTTAACCACTTAACCCCAATGCTCACTTTACCGATTTCCATGGCAACATATGGTTTAATGTCCTTGAGAACGAGCCCCTAAACCATCCATAGCAACATATATGGTGAATGTCCTTGAGAACGAGAACCTTGACCACTTAAACCTAATGCTCACTTTACCACTGTTCCATGGCAACGTATATGGTTGAATGTCCTTGAGAACGAGCCAATTAAACACTTAACGTTAATGTTCACTTTACCACTGTTCCATAGCAACATATAAGGTTGAATTTCCTTGAGAACGAGCCCCTTAATCACTTAACATTAATGCTCACTTTACCACTGTTCCATGGCAACATATATGGTTGAATGTCCTTGAGAACGACCCCCTTAACCACTTAACCCTAATGCTCACTTTACCACTGTTCCATGGCAACATATATGGTTGAATGTCCTAGAGAACGAGCCCTTTAACCACAAAACCCTAGTGCTCACTTTACCACTGTTCCATGGCAACATATACGGTTGAATGTCGTTCAGAATGAACCCCTTAACCACTTAACCCAAATGCTCACTTTACCACTGTTCCATGGCAACATACATGGTTGAATGTCCTTGGGAACGAGCCCCTTAACCACTTAACCCTAGTGCTCACTATACCACTGTTCCATTTCAACATATATGGTTGAATGTCCTTGAGAACGAGCCCCTTAACCACTTAACATTAATGCTCACTTTACCACTGTTCCATGGCAACATATATGGTTGAATGTCCTTGAGAACGAGCCCCTTAACCAATTAACCCTAATGCTCATTTTACCACTGTTCGATGGCAACATATATGGTTGAATGTCCTTTAGAACGAGCCCTTTAACCACAAAACCCTAATGCTCACTTTAACACTGTTCCATGGCAACATATATGGTTGAATGTCGTTCAGAACGAGCCCCTTAACCACTTAACCCTAATGCTCACTTTACCACTGTTCCATGGCAACATATATGGTTGAATGTCCATGAGAACAAGCTCCTTAACCACTTAACCCTAATGCTCACTTTGCCACTGTTCCATGGCAACATATATGGTTGAACGTCGTTGAGAACGAGTCCCTTAACCTTAATGCTCGCTCTACTACTGTTCCATGGCATTATATAAGGTTGAATGTCCTCGAGAACGAGCCCCTTAACCACTTAACCCTAATGCTCACTTTACCACTGTTCCATGGCAACGTATATGGTTGAATGTCCTTGAGAACGAGCCCCTTAAACACTTAACATTAATGCTCACCTTACCACTGTTCCATGGCAACATATTAGGTTGAATTTCCTTGAGAACGAGCCCCTTAATCACTTAACATTAATTCTCACTTTACCACTGTTCCATGGCAACATATAAGGTTGAATGTCCTTGAGAACGAGCTCCTTAACCACTTAACCTTAATGCTTACTTTACCACTGTTCCATGGCAACTTATATGGTTAAATGTCCTTGAGAACGAGCCCCTTAATCACGTAACCTTAATGCTCACTTTACCACTGTTCCATGGTAATATATATGGTTGAATGTCCTTGAGAACGAGCCCCTTAACCCTAATGCTCACTTTACCACAGTTCCATGGCAACATATATGGTTGAATGTCCTTGAGAACGAGCCCCTTAACCACTTAACCCTAAAGCTTACTTTACCACTGTTCCATGGCAACATAAATGGTTGAATGTCCGTGAGAACGAGCCCTTTAACCACATAACCTTAGTGTTTACTTTAATTCTTTTCCATGGCAACATATAAGGTTGAATGTCCTTGAGAACAAGCCCCTTAACCGCTTAACCCTAATGCTCACTTTACCACGGTTCCATGGCAACATATATGGTTGAATGTCCTTGAAAACGACCCCCTTAACCACTTAACCCTAATGCTCACTTTAAGACTGTTCCATGGCAACATATATGGTTGAATGTCCTAGAGAACGAGCCCTTTAACCACAAAACCCTAGTGCTCACTTTAACACTGTTCCATGGCAACATATATGGTTGAATGTCGTTCAGAACGAGCCCCTTAACCACTTAACACTAATGCTCACTTTACCACTGTTCCATTTCAACATATATGGTTGAATGTCCTTGAGAACGAGCCCCTTAACCACTTAACATTAATGCTCACTTTACCACTGTTCCGTGGCAACGTATATGGTTAAATGTCCTTGAGAAAGAGCCCCTTAACCACTTAACCTAATGCTCACTTTGCCACTGTTCCATGGCAACATATATGGTTGAACGTCGTTGAGAACGAGTCCCTTAACCTTAATGCTCGCTTTACTACTGTTCCATGGCATTATATAAGGTTGAATGTCCTCGAGAACGAGCCCCTTAACCACTTAACCCCAATGCTCACTTTACCGATTTCAATGGCAACATATATGGTTTAATGTCCTTGAGAACGAGCCCATTAACCACTTAACCCTAAAGCTCACTTTACCAATGTTCCATAGCAACATATATGGTTAAATGTCCTTGAGAACGAGCCCCTAACCACTTAACCTTAATGCTCACTTCACCACTGTTCAATGGCAACATATATGTTTGAATGTCCTTGAGAACGAGCTCCTTAACCACTTAACCTTAATGCTCACTTAACAACTGTTCCATGGCAACATTTATGGTTGAATGTCTTTAAGAACGAGCCCCTTAACCACTTAACCTTAATGCTCAATTTACCTTTGTTCCATGGCAACCTATATGGTTGAATGTCCTTGAGAACGAGCACTTTAACCACATAACCCTGGTGCTCAATTTAACACTCTTCCATGGCAACATATATGGTTGAATGTCCTTGAGAAAGAGCCCCTTTACCACTTAAGTTAATGCTCACTTTATTACTGTTCCATGGCAACATATATGGTTGAATGTCCTTGAGAACGAGCCCCTTAATCACGTAACTTTAATGCTCACTTTACCACTGTTCCATGGCAACATATATGGTTGAATGTCCTTGAGAATGAGCCCCTTAACCGCTTATCCCTAATGCTCACTTTACCACGGTTCCATGGCAACATATATAGTTGAATGTCCTTGAGAACGACCCCCTTAACCACTTAACCCTAATCCTCACTTTACCACTGTTCCATGGCAACATATATATTTGAATGTCCTAGAGAACGAGGCCTTTAACCACAAAACCCTAGTGCTCACTTTAACACTGTTCCATGGCAACATATATGGTTGAATGTCGTTCAGAACGAGCCCCTTAACCACTTAAGTTAATGCTCACTTTACCACTGTTCCATGGCAACATACATGGTTGAATGTCCTTGGGAACGAGCCCCTTAACCACTTAACCCTAGTGCCCACTATACCACTGTTCCATTTCAACATATATGGTTGAATGTCCTTGAGAACGAGCCCCTTAACTACTTAACATTAATGCTCACTTTACCACTGTTCCGTGGCAACGTATATGGTTGAATATCCTTGAGAACGAGCCCCTTAACCACTTAACGTAATGCTCACTTTGCCACTGTTCCATGGCAACATATATGGTTGAAAGTCGTTGAGAACGAGTCCCTTAACCTTAATGCTCGCTTTACTACTGTTCCATGGCATTATATAAGGTTGAATGTCCTCGAGAACGAGCCCCTTAACCACTTAACCCCAATGCTCACTTTACCGATTTCCATGGCAACATATATGGTTTAATGTCCTTGAGAACGAGCCCCTAAACCATCCATGGCAACATATATGGTGAATGTCCTTGAGAACGAGAACCTTGACCACTTAAACCTAATGCTCACTTTACCACTGTTCCATCTCAACGTATATGGTTGAATGTCCTTGAGAACGAGCCCCTTAAACACTTAACATTAATGCTCACTTTACCACTGTTCCATGGCAACTTATATGGTTAAATGTCTTTGAGAACGAGCCCCTTAACCCTAAAGCTCACTTTACCACTGTTCCATGGCAACATATATGGTTGAATGTCCTTGAGAACGAGCCCCTTAACCACTTAACCCTAAAGCTTATTTTTCCACTGTTCCATGGCAACATATATGATTGAATGTCCTTGAGAACGAGCCCTTTAACCACATAACCTTAGTGTTTACTTTAATTCTTTTCCATGGCAACATATAAGGTTGAATGTCCTTGAAAACGAGCCCCTTAACCACTTAACCCTTATGCTCACTTTACCACTGTTCCATGGCAACATATATGGTTGAATGTCCTTGAGAACGAGCCCCTAACCAATTTACTCTAATGCTTACTTTACCACTGTTCCATGGCAACATATAAAGTTGAATGTCCTTGAGAACGAGCCCCTTAACCACTTAACCTTAATGCTCACTTTACCAATGTTCCTTGGCAACATACATGGTTGAATGTCCTTGAGAACGATCCCCTTAACCACTTAACCCTAGTGCTTACTTTGCCACTGTTCCATGGCAACATATATGGTTGAATGTCCTTGAGAACGAGCCCCTTAACCCTAAAGCTCACTTTACCACTGTTCCATGGCAACATATATGGTTGAATGTCCTTGAGAACGAGCCCCTTAACCACTTAACCCTAAAGCTCACTTTACCACTGTTCCATGGCAACATATTTGGTTGAATGTCCTTGAGAACGAGCCCCTTAACCACTTAAACTTAATGCTCACTTTACCACTGTTCCATGGCAACATATATTGTTGAATGTCCTTGAGAACGAGCCCCTTAACCACTTAACCCTTATGCTCACTTTACCACAGTTCCATGGCAACATATATGGTTGAATGTCCTTGAGAACGAGCCCCTAACCAATTTACTCTAATGCTCACTTTACCACTGTTCCATGGCAACATATAAAGTTGAATGTCCTTGAGAACGAGCCCCTTAACCACTTAACCTTAATGCTCACTTTACCAATGTTCCTTGGCAACATACATGGTTGAATGTCCTTGAGAACGAGCCCCTTAACCACTTAACCCTAGTGCTCACTTTGCCACTGTTCCATGGCAACATATATGGTTGAACGTCGTTGAGAACTAGTCCATTAACCTTAATGCTCGCTTTACTACTGTTCCATGGCATTATATAAGGTTGAATGTCCTCGAGAACGAGCCCCTTAACCACTCAACCCCAATGCTCACTTTACCGATTTCCATGGCAACATATCGTTTAATGTCCTTGAGAACGAGCCCCTAAACCATCCATGGCAACATATATGGTGAATGTCCTTGAGAACGAGAACCTTGACCACTTAAACCTAATGCTCACTTTACCACTGTTCCATGGCAACGTATATGGTTGAATGTCCTTGAGAACGAGCCAATTAAACACTTAACATTAATGTTCACTTTACCACTGTTCCATGGCAACATATAAGGTTGAATTTCCTTGAGAACGAGCCCCTTAATCACTTAACATTAATGCTCACTTTACCACTGTTCCATGGCAACATATATGGTTGAATGTCCTTGAGAACGACCCCCTTAACCACTTAACCCTAATGCTCACTTTACCATTGTTCCATGGCAACATATATGGTTGAATGTCCTAGAGAACGAGCTCTTTAACCACAAAACCCTAGTGCTTACTTTACCACTGTTCCATGGCAACATATATGGTTGAATGTCGTTCAGAATGAACCCCTTAACCACTTAACCCAAATGCTCACTTTACCACTGTTCCATGGCAACATACATGGTTGAATGTCCTTGGGAACGAGCCCCTTAACCACTTAACCCTAGTGCTCACTATACCACTGTTCCATTTCAACATATATGGTTGAATGTCCTTGAGAACGAGCCCCTTAACCACTTAACATTAATGCTCACTTTACCACTGTTCCATGGCAACATATATGATTGAATGTCCTTGAGAACGAGCCCCTTAACCAATTAACCCTAATGCTCATTTTACCACTGTTCGATGGCAACATATATGGTTGAATGTCCTTGAGAACGAGCCCTTTAACCACAAAACCCTAGTGCTCACTTTAACACTGTTCAATGGCAACATATATGGTTGAATGTCGTTCAGAACGAGCCCCTTAACCACTTAACCCTAATGCTCACTTTACCACTGTTCCATGGCAACATATATGGTTGAACGTCGTTGAGAACGAGTCCCTTAACCTTAATGCTCGCTTTACTACTGTTCCATGGCATTATATAAGGTTGAATGTCCTCGAGAACGAGCCCCTTAACCACTTAGCCCCAATGCTCACTTTACCGATTTCCATGACAACATATATGGTTTAATGTCCTTGAGAACGAGCCCCTAAACCATCCATGGCAACATATATGGTGAATGTCCTTGAGAACGCGATTCTTGACCACTTAAACCTAATGCTCACTTTACCACTGTTCCATGGCAACGTATATGGTTGAATGTCCTTGAGAACGAGCCCCTTAAACACTTAACATTAATGCTCACCTTACCACTGTTCCATGGCAACATATAAGGTTGAATTTCCTTGAGAACGAGCCCCTTAATCACTTAACATTAATTCTCACTTTACCACTGTTCCATGGCAACATATAAGGTTGAATGTCCTTGAGAACGAGCTCCTTAACCACTTAACCTTAATGCTTACTTTACCACTGTTCCATGGCAACTTATATGGTTAAATGTCCTTGAGAACGAGCCCCTTAATCACTTAACCTTAATGCTCACTTTACCACTGTTCCATGGTAATATATATGGTTGAATGTCCTTGAGAACGAGCCCCTTAACCCTAATGCTCACTTTACCACAGTTCCATGGCAACATATATGGTTGAATGTCCTTGAGAACGAGCCCCTCAACCACTTAATCCTAAAGCTTACTTTACCACTGTTCCATGGCAACATATATGGTTGAATGTCCGTGAGAACGAGCCCTTTAACCACATAACCCTAGTGTTTACTTTAATTCTTTTCCATGGCAACATATAAGGTTGAATGTCCTTGAGAACAAGCCCCTTAACCGCTTAACCCTAATGCTCACTTTACCACGGTTCCATGACAACATATATGGTTGAATGTCCTTGAAAACTACCCCCTTAACCACTTAACCCTAATGCTCACTTTAAGACTGTTCCATG
Source organism: Neoaliturus tenellus (assembly GCA_030545055.2). NCBI lineage: Eukaryota > Metazoa > Arthropoda > Insecta > Hemiptera > Cicadellidae > Neoaliturus > Neoaliturus tenellus. The sequence goes on along the minus strand of JAQYXR010000063.1, from coordinate 135,497 downwards.
GCAACATATATGGTTGAATGTCCAAGAGAACGAGCCCTTTAACCACAAAACCCTAGTGCTCACTTTAACACTGTTCCATGGCAACATATATGGTTGAATGTCGTTCAGAACGAGCCCCTTAACCACTTAACACTAATGCTCACTTTACCACTTTTCCATGGCAACATACATGGTTGAATGTCCTTGGGAACGAGCCCCTTAACCACTTAACCCTAGTGCTCACTATACCACTGTTCCATTTCAACATATATGGTTGAATGTCCTTGAGAACGAGCCCCTTAACCACTTAACATTAATGCTCACTTTACCACTGTTCCGTGGCAACGTATATGGTTAAATGTCCTTGAGAACGAGCCCCTTAACCACTTAACCTAATGCTCACTTTGCCACTGTTCCATGGCAACATATATGGTTGAACGTCTTTGAGAACGAGTCCTTTAACCTTAATGCTCGCTTTACTACTGTTCCATGGCATTATATAAGGTTGAATGTCCTCAAGAACGAGCCCCTTAACCACTTAACCCCAATGCTCACTTTACCGATTTCCATGGCAACATATATGGTTTAATGTCCTTGAGAACGAGCCCATTAACCACTTAACCCTAAAGCTCACTTTACCAATGTTCCATAGCAACATATATGGTTGAATGTCCTTGAGAACGAGCCCCTAACCACTTAACCTTAATGCTCACTTTACCACTGTTCAATGGCAACATATATGTTTGAATGTCCTTGAGAACGAGCCCCTTAACCACTTAACCTTAATGCTCACTTAACAACTGTTCCATGGCAACATATATGGTTGAATGTCCTTAAGAACGAGCCCCTTAACCACTTAACCTTAATGCTCAATTTACCACGGTTCCATGGCAACATATATGGTTGAATGTCCTTGAAAACGACCCCCTTAACCACTTAACCCTAATGCTCACTTTAAGACTGTTCCATGGCAACATATATGGTTGAATGTCCTTGAGAACGAGCCCCTTAATCACGTAACCTTAATGCTCACTTTACCACTGTTCCATGGCAACATATATGGTTGAATGTCCTTGAGAACGTGCCCCTTAACCGCCTAACCCTAATGCTCACTTTACCACTGTTCCATGGCAACATATATGGTTGAATGTCCTTGAGAACGAGCCCCTTAACCGCCTAACCCTAATGCTCACTTTACCACGATTCCATGGCAACATATATGGTTGAATGTCCTTGAGAACGAGCCCCTTAACCACTTAACCTTAATGCTCACTTTACCACTGTTCCTTGGCAACATACATGGTTGAAAGTCCTTGAGAACGAGCCCCTTAACCACTTAACCCTAGTGCTCACCTTACCAATTTTCCATGAAAACATATATGGTTGAATGTCCTTGAGAACGAGCCCCTTAACCACGTAACCTTAATGCTCACTTTACCACTGTTCCATGGCAACATATTTGGTTGAATGTCCTTGAGAACGAGCCCCTTAACCACTTAAACTTAATGCTCACTTTACCACTGTTCCATGGCAACATATATTGTTGAATGTCCTTGAGAACGAGCCCCTTAACCACTTAACCCTTATGCTCACTTTACCACTGTTCCATGGCAACATATATGGTTGAATGTCCTTGAGAACGAGCCCCTAACCAATTTACTCTAATGCTCACTTTACCACTGTTCCATGGCAACATATAAAGTTGAATGTCCTTGAGAACGAGCCCCTTAACCACTTAACCTTAATGCTCACTTTACCAATGTTCCTTGGCAACATACATGGTTGAATGTCCTTGAGAACGAGCCCCTTAACCACTTAACCCTAGTGCTCACTTTGCCACTGTTCCATGGCAACATATATGGTTGAACGTCGTTGAGAACGAGTCCCTTAACCTTAATGCTCGCTTTACTACTGTTCCATGGCATTATATAAGGTTGAATGTCCTCGAGAACGAGCCCCTTAACCACTTAACCCCAATGCTCACTTTACCGATTTCCATGGCAACATATGGTTTAATGTCCTTGAGAACGAGCCCCTAAACCATCCATAGCAACATATATGGTGAATTTCCTTGAGAACGAGAACCTTGACCACTTAAACCTAATGCTCACTTTACCACTGTTCCATGGCAACGTATATGGTTGAATGTCCTTGAGAACGAGCCAATTAAACACTTAACGTTAATGTTCACTTTACCACTGTTCCATAGCAACATATAAGGTTGAATTTCCTTGAGAACGAGCCCCTTAATCACTTAACATTAATGCTCACTTTACCACTGTTCCATGGCAACATATATGGTTGAATGTCCTTGAGAACGACCCCCTTAACCACTTAACCCTAATGCTCACTTTACCACTGTTCCATGGCAACATATATGGTTGAATGTCCTAGAGAACGAGCCCTTTAACCACAAAACCCTAGTGCTCACTTTACCACTGTTCCATGGCAACATATACGGTTGAATGTCGTTCAGAATGAACCCCTTAACCACTTAACCCAAATGCTCACTTTACCACTGTTCCATGGCAACATACATGGTTGAATGTCCTTGGGAACGAGCCCCTTAACCACTTAACCCTAGTGCTCGCTATACCACTGTTCCATTTCAACATATATGGTTGAATGTCCTTGAGAACGAGCCCCTTAACCACTTAACATTAATGCTCACTTTACCACTGTTCCATGGCAACATATATGGTTGAATGTCCTTGAGAACGAGCCCCTTAACCAATTAACCCTAATGCTCATTTTACCACTGTTCGATGGCAACATATATGGTTGAATGTCCTTTAGAACGAGCCCTTTAACCACAAAACCCTAATGCTCACTTTAACACTGTTCCATGGCAACATATATGGTTGAATGTCGTTCAGAACGAGCCCCTTAACCACTTAACCCTAATGCTCACTTTACCACTGTTCCATGGCAACATATATGGTTGAATGTCCATGAGAACAAGCTCCTTAACCACTTAACCCTAATGCTCACTTTGCCACTGTTCCATGGCAACATATATGGTTGAACGTCGTTGAGAACGAGTCCCTTAACCTTAATGCTCGCTCTACTACTGTTCCATGGCATTATATAAGGTTGAATGTCCTCGAGAACGAGCCCCTTAACCACTTAACCCTAATGCTCACTTTACCACTCTTCCATGGCAACGTATATGGTTGAATGTCCTTGAGAACGAGCCCCTTAAACACTTAACATTAATGCTCACCTTACCACTGTTCCATGGCAACATATTAGGTTGAATTTCCTTGAGAACGAGCCCCTTAATCACTTAACATTAATTCTCACTTTACCACTGTTCCATGGCAACATATAAGGTTGAATGTCCTTGAGAACGAGCTCCTTAACCACTTAACCTTAATGCTTACTTTACCACTGTTCCATGGCAACTTATATGGTTAAATGTCCTTGAGAACGAGCCCCTTAATCACGTAACCTTAATGCTCACTTTACCACTGTTCCATGGTAATATATATGGTTGAATGTCCTTGAGAACGAGCCCCTTAACCCTAATGCTCACTTTACCACAGTTCCATGGCAACATATATGGTTGAATGTCCTTGAGAACGAGCCCCTTAACCACTTAACCCTAAAGCTTACTTTACCACTGTTCCATGGCAACATAAATGGTTGAATGTCCGTGAGAACGAGCCCTTTAACCACATAACCTTAGTGTTTACTTTAATTCTTTTCCATGGCAACATATAAGGTTGAATGTCCTTGAGAACAAGCCCCTTAACCGCTTAACCCTAATGCTCACTTTACCACGGTTCCATGGCAACATATATGGTTGAATGTCCTTGAAAACGACCCCCTTAACCACTTAACCCTAATGCTCACTTTAAGACTGTTCCATGGCAACATATATGGTTGAATGTCCTAGAGAACGAGCCCTTTAACCACAAAACCCTAGTGCTCACTTTAACACTGTTCCATGGCAACATATATGGTTGAATGTCGTTCAGAACGAGCCCCTTAACCACTTAACACTAATGCTCACTTTACCACTGTTCCATTTCAACATATATGGTTGAATGTCCTTGAGAACGAGCCCCTTAACCACTTAACATTAATGCTCACTTTACCACTGTTCCGTGGCAACGTATATGGTTAAATGTCCTTGAGAAAGAGCCCCTTAACCACTTAACCTAATGCTCACTTTGCCACTGTTCCATGGCAACATATATGGTTGAACGTCGTTGAGAACGAGTCCCTTAACCTTAATGCTCGCTTTACTACTGTTCCATGGCATTATATAAGGTTGAATGTCCTCGAGAACGAGCCCCTTAACCACTTAACCCCAATGCTCACTTTACCGATTTCAATGGCAACATATATGGTTTAATGTCCTTGAGAACGAGCCCATTAACCACTTAACCCTAAAGCTCACTTTACCAATGTTCCATAGCAACATATATGGTTGAATGTCCTTGAGAACGAGCCCCTAACCACTTAACCTTAATGCTCACTTCACCACTGTTCAATGGCAACATATATGTTTGAATGTCCTTGAGAACGAGCTCCTTAACCACTTAACCTTAATGCTCACTTAACAACTGTTCCATGGCAACATATATGGTTGAATGTCTTTAAGAACGAGCCCCTTAACCACTTAACCTTAATGCTCAATTTACCTTTGTTCCATGGTAACCTATATGGTTGAATGTCCTTGAGAACGAGCACTTTAACCACATAACCCTGGTGCTCAATTTAACACTCTTCCATGGCAACATATATGGTTGAATGTCCTTGAGAAAGAGCCCCTTTACCACTTAAGTTAATGCTCACTTTACCACTGTTCCATGGCAACATATATGGTTGAATGTCCTTGAGAACGAGCCCCTCAACCACTTAATCCTAAAGCTTACTTTACCACTGTTCCATGGCAACATATATGGTTGAATGTCCGTGAGAACGAGCCCTTTAACCACAAAACCCTAGTGCTCACTTTAACACTGTTCCATGGCAACATATATGGTTGAATGTCGTTCAGAACGAGCCCCTTAACCACTTAACACTAATGCTCACTTTACCACTTTTCCATGGCAACATACATGGTTGAATGTCCTTGGGAACGAGCCCCTTAACCACTTAACCCTAGTGCTCACTATACCACTGTTCCATTTCAACATATATGGTTGAATGTCCTTGAGAACGAGCCCCTTAACCACTTAACAATAATGCTCACTTTACCACTGTTCCGTGGCAACGTATATGGTTAAATGTCCTTGAGAACGAGCCCCTTAACCACTTAACCTAATGCTCACTTTGCCACTGTTCCATGGCAACATATATGGTTGAACGTCTTTGAGAACGAGTCCTTTAACCTTAATGCTCGCTTTACTACTGTTCCATGGCATTATATAAGGTTGAATGTCCTCAAGAACGAGCCCCTTAACCACTTAACCCCAATGCTCACTTTACCGATTTCCATGGCAACATATATGGTTTAATGTCCTTGAGAACGAGCCCATTAACCACTTAACCCTAAAGCTCACTTTACCAATGTTCCATAGCAACATATATGGTTGAATGTCCTTGAGAACGAGCCCCTAACCACTTAACCTTAATGCTCACTTTACCACTGTTCAATGGCAGCATATATGTTTGAATGTCCTTGAGAACGAGCCCCTTAACCACTTAACCTTAATGCTCACTTAACAACTGTTCCATGGCAACATATATGGTTGAATGTCCTTAAGAACGAGCCCCTTAACCACTTAACCTTAATGCTCAATTTACCTTTGTTCCATGGCAACCTATATGGTTGAATGTCCTTGAGAACGAGCCCCTAACCAATTTACTCTAATGCTCACTTTACCACTGTTCCATGGCAACATATAAAGTTGAATGTCCTTGAGAACGAGCCCCTTAACCACTTAACCTTAATGCTCACTTTACCAATGTTCCTTGGCAACATACATGGTTGAATGTCCTTGAGAACGAGCCCCTTAACCACTTATTCCTAGTGCTCACTTTGCCACTGTTCCATGGCAACATATATGGTTGAACGTCGTTGAGAACTAGTCCCTTAACCTTAATGCTCGCTTTACTACTGTTCCATGGCATTATATAAGGTTGAATGTCCTCGAGAACGAGCCCCTTAACCACTCAACCCCAATGCTCACTTTACCAATTTCCATGGCTACATATCGTTTAATGTCCTTGAGAACGAGCCCCTAAACCATCCATGGCAACATATATGGTGAATGTCCTTGAGAACGAGAACCTTGACCACTTAAACCTAATGCTCACTTTACCACTGTTCCATGGCAACGTATATGGTTGAATGTCCTTGAGAACGAGCCAATTAAACACTTAACATTAATGTTCACTTTACCACTGTTCCATGGCAACATATAAGGTTGAATTTCCTTGAGAACGAGCCCCTTAATCACTTAACATTAATGCTCACTTTACCACTGTTCCATGGCAACATATATGGTTGAATGTCCTTGAGAACGACCCCCTTAACCACTTAACCCTAATGCTCACTTTACCATTGTTCCATGGCAACATATATGGTTGAATGTCCTAGAGAACGAGCTCTTTAACCACAAAACCCTAGTGCTTACTTTACCACTGTTCCATGGCAACATATATGGTTGAATGTCGTTCAGAATGAACCCCTTAACCACTTAACCCAAATGCTCACTTTACCACTGTTCCATGGCAACATACATGGTTGAATGTCCTTGGGAACGAGCCCCTTAACCACTTAACCCTAGTGCTCACTATACCACTGTTCCATTTCAACATATATGGTTGAATGTCCTTGAGAACGAGCCCCTTAACCACTTAACATTAATGCTCACTTTACCACTGTTCCATGGCAACATATATGATTGAATGTCCTTGAGAACGAGCCCCTTAACCAATTAACCCTAATGCTCATTTTACCACTGTTCGATGGCAACATATATGGTTGAATGTCCTTGAGAACGAGCCCTTTAACCACAAAACCCTAGTGCTCACTTTAACACTGTTCCATGGCAACATATATGGTTGAATGTCGTTCAGAACGAGCCCCTTAACCACTTAACCCTAATGCTCACTTTACCACTGTTCCATGGCAACATATATGGTTGAATGTCCATGAGAACAAGCTCCTTAACCGTTTAACCCTAATGCTCACTTTGCCACTGTTCCATGGCAACATATATGGTTGAACGTCGTTGAGAACGAGTCCCTTAACCTTAATGCTCGCTTTACTACTGTTCCATGGCATTATATAAGGTTGAATGTCCTCGAGAACGAGCCCCTTAACCACTTAGCCCCAATGCTCACTTTACCGATTTCCATGACAACATATATGGTTTAATGTCCTTGAGAACGAGCCCCTAAACCATCCATGGCAACATATATGGTGAATGTCCTTGAGAACGAGATTCTTGACCACTTAAACCTAATGCTCACTTTACCACTGTTCCATGGCAACGTATATGGTTGAATGTCCTTGAGAACGAGCCCCTTAAACACTTAACATTAATGCTCACCTTACCACTGTTCCATGGCAACATATAAGGTTGAATTTCCTTGAGAACGAGCCCCTTAATCACTTAACATTAATTCTCACTTTACCACTGTTCCATGGCAACATATAAGGTTGAATGTCCTTGAGAACGAGCTCCTTAACCACTTAACCTTAATGCTTACTTTACCACTGTTCCATGGCAACTTATATGGTTAAATGTCCTTGAGAACGAGCCCCTTAATCACTTAACCTTAATGCTCACTTTACCACTGTTCCATGGTAATATATATGGTTGAATGTCCTTGAGAACGAGCCCCTTAACCCTAATGCTCACTTTACCACAGTTCCATGGCAACATATATGGTTGAATGTCCTTGAGAACGAGCCCCTCAACCACTTAATCCTAAAGCTTACTTTACCACTGTTCCATGGCAACATATATGGTTGAATGTCCGTGAGAACGAGCCCTTTATTCACATAACCCTAGTGTTTACTTTAATTCTTTTCCATGGCAACATATAAGGTTGAATGTCCTTGAGAACAAGCCCCATAACCGCTTAACCCTAATGCTCACTTTACCACGGTTCCATGACAACATATATGGTTGAATGTCCTTGAAAACTACCCCCTTAACCACTTAACCCTAATGCTCACTTTAAGACTGTTCCATGGCAACATATATGGTTGAATGTCCTAGAGAACGAGCCCTTTAACCACAAAACCCTAGTGCTCACTTTAACACTGTTCCATGGCAACATATATGGTTGAATGTCGTTCAGAACGAGCCCCTTAACCACTTAACACTAATGCTCACTTTACCACTTTTCCATGGCAACATACATGGTTGAATGTCCTTGGGAACGAGCCCCTTAACCACTTAACCCTAGTGCTCACTATACCACTGTTCCATTTCAACATATATGGTTGAATGTCCTTGAGAACGAGCCCCTTAACCACTTAACATTAATGCTCACTTTACCACTGTTCCGTGGCAACGTATATGGTTAAATGTCCTTGAGAACGAGCCCCTTAACCACTTAAACTAATGCTCACTTTGCCACTGTTCCATGGCAACATATATGGTTGAACGTCTTTGAGAACGAGTCCTTTAACCTTAATGCTCGCTTTACTACTGTTCCATGGCATTATATAAGGTTGAATGTCCTCAAGAACGAGCCCCTTAACCACTTAACCCCAATGCTCACTTTACCGATTTCCATGGCAACATATATGGTTTAATGTCCTTGAGAACGAGCCCATTAACCACTTAACCCTAAAGCTCACTTTACCAATGTTCCATAGCAACATATATGGTTGAATGTCCTTGAGAACGAGCCCCTAACCACTTAACCTTAATGCTCACTTTACCACTGTTCAATGGCAACATATATGTTTGAATGTCCTTGAGAACGAGCCCCTTAACCACTTAACCTTAATGCTCACTTAACAACTGTTCCATGGCAACATATATGGTTGAATGTCCTTAAGAACGAGCCCCTTAACCACTTAACCTTAATGCTCAATTTACCTTTGTTCCATGGCAACCTATATGGTTGAATGTCCTTGAGAACGAGCACTTTAACCACATAATCCTGGTGCTCAATTTAACACTCTTCCATGGCAACATATATGGTTGAATGTCCTTGAGAAAGAGCCCCTTTACCACTTAAGTTAATGCTCACTTTACCACTGTTCCATGGCAACATATATGGTTGAATGTCCTTGAGAACGAGCCCCTTAATCACGTAACTTTAATGCTCACTTTACCACTGTTCCATGGTAACATATATGGTTGAATGCTCTTGAGAATGAGCCCCTTAACCGCTTAACCCTGATGCTCACTTTACCACGGTTCCATGGCAACATATATGGTTGAATGTCCTTGAGAACGACCCCCTTAACCACTTAACCCTAATGCTCACTTTACCACTGTTCCATTTCAACATATATGGTTGAATGTCCTTGAGAACGAGCCCCTTAACCACTTAACATTAATGCTCACTTTACCACTGTTCCATGGCAACATACATGGTTGAATGTCCTTGGGAACGAGCCCCTTAACCACTTAACCCTTGTGCCCACTATACCACTGTTCCATTTCAACATATATGGTTGAATGTCCTTGAGAACGAGCCCCTTAACCACTTAACATTAATGCTCACTTTACCACTGTTCCGTGGCAACGTATATGGTTGAATATCCTTGAGAACGAGCCCCTTAACCACTTAACGTAATGCTCACTTTGCCACTGTTCCATGGCAACATATATGGTTGAACGTCGTTGAGAACGAGTCCCTTAACCTTAATGCTCACTTTACCACTGTTCCATGGCAACATATATGGTTGAATGTCGTTCAGAATGAACCCCTTAACCACTTAACCCAAATGCTCACTTTACCACTGTTCCATGGCAACATACATGGTTGAATGTCCTTGGGAACGAGCCCCTTAACCACTTAACCCTAGTGCTCACTATACCACTGTTCCATTTCAACATATATGGTTGAATGTCCTTGAGAACGAGCCCCTTAACCACTTAACATTAATGCTCACTTTACCACTGTTCCATGGCAACATATATGATTGAATGTCCTTGAGAACGAGCCCCTTAACCAATTAACCCTAATGCTCATTTTACCACTGTTCGATGGCAACATATATGGTTGAATGTCCTGAGAACGAGCCCTTTAACCACAAAACACTAGTGCTCACTTTAACACTGTTCCATGGCAACATGTATGGTTGAATGTCGTTCAGAACGAGCCCCTTAACCACTTAACCCTAATGCTCACTTTACCACTGTTCCATGGCAACATATATGGTTGAATGTCCATGAGAACAAGCTCCTTAACCACTTAACCCTAATGCTCACTTTGCCACTGTTCCATGGCAACATATATGGTTGAACGTCGTTGAGAACGAGTCCCTTAACCTTAATGCTCGCTTTACTACTGTTCCATGGCATTATATAAGGTTGAATATCCTTGAGAACGAGCCCCTTAACCACTTAACGTAATGCTCACTTTGCCACTGTTCCATGGCAACATATATGGTTGAATGTCGTTCAGAACGAGCCCCTTAACCACTTAACACTAATGCTCACTTTACCACTTTTCCATGGCAACATACATGGTTAAATGTCCTTGGGAACGAGCCCCTTAACCACTTAACCCTAGTGCTCACTATACCACTGTTCCATTTCAACATATATGGTTGAATGTCCTTGAGAACGAGCCCCTTAACCACTTAACATTAATGCTCACTTTACCACTGTTCCGTGGCAACGTATATGGTTAAATGTCCTTGAGAACGAGCCCCTTAACCACTTAACCTAATGCTCACTTTGCCACTGTTCCATGGCAACATATATGGTTGAACGTCGTTGAGAACGAGTCCTTTAACCTTAATGCTCGCTTTACTACTGTTCCATGGCATTATATAAGGTTGAATGTCCTCAAGAACGAGCCCCTTAACCACTTAACCCCAATGCTCACTTTACCGATTTCCATGGCAACATATATGGTTTAATGTCCTTGAGAACGAGCCCATTAACCACTTAACCCTAAAGCTCACTTTACCAATGTCCCATAGCAACATATATGGTTGAATGTCCTTGAGAACGAGCCCCTAACCACTTAACCTTAATGCTCACTTTACCACTGTTCAATGGCAACATATATGTTTGAATGTCCTTGAGAACGAGCCCCTTAACCACTTAACCTTAATGCTCACTTAACAACTGTTCCATGGCAACATATATGGTTGAATGTCCTTGAGAACGAGCACTTTAACCACATAATCCTGTTGCTCAATTTAACACTCTTCCATGGCAACATAAATGGTTGAATGTCCTTGAGAAAGAACCCCTTTACCACTTAAGTTAATGCTCACTTTACCACTGTTCCATGGCAACATATATGGTTGAATGTCCTTGAGAACGAGCCCCTTAATCACGTAACTTTAATGCTCACTTTACCACTGCTCCATGGTAACATATATGGTTGAATGCTCTTGAGAATGAGCCCCTTAACCGCTTAACCCTGATGCTCACTTTACCACGGTTCCATGGCAACATATATGGTTGAATGTCCTTGAGAACGACCCCCTTAACCACTTAACCCTAATGCTCACTTTACCACTGTTCCATTTCAACATATATGGTTGAATGTCCTTGAGAACGAGCCCCTTAACCACTTAACATTAATGCTCACTTTACCACTGTTCCATGGACACATACATGGTTGAATGTCCTTGGGAACGAGCCCCTTAACCACTTAACCCTAGTGCCCACTATACCACTGTTCCATTTCAACATATATGGTTGAATGTCCTTGAGAACGAGCCCCTTAACCACTTAACATTAATGCTCACTTTACCACTGTTCCGTGGCAACGTATATGGTTGAATATCCTTGAGAACGAGCCCCTTAACCACTTAACGTAATGCTCACTTTGCCACTGTTCCATGGCAACATATATGGTTGAACGTCGTTGAGAACGAGTCCCTTAACCTTAATTCTCGCTTTACTACTGTTCCATGGCATTATATAAGGTTGAATGTCCTCGAGAACGAGCCCCTTAACCACTTAACCCCAATGCTCACTTTACCGATTTCCATGGCAACATATATGGTTTAATGTCCTTGAGAACGAGCCCCTAAACCATCCATGGCAACATATATGGTGAATGTCCTTGAGAACGAGAACCTTGACCACTTAAACCTAATGCTCACTTTACCACTGTTCCATCTCAACGTATATGGTTGAATGTCCTTGAGAACGAGCCCCTTAAACACTTAACATTAATGCTCACTTTACCACTGTTCCATGGCAACTTATATGGTTAAATGGCCTTAAAAACGAGCCCCTTAATCACGTAACCTTAATGCTCACTTTACCACTGTTCCATGGTAACATATATGGTTGAATGTCCTTGAGAACGAGCCCCTTAACCCTAAAGCTCACTTTACCACTGTTCCATGGCAACATATATGGTTGAATGTCCTTGAGAACGAGCCCCTTAACCACTTAACCCTAAAGCTTACTTTACCACTGTTCCATGTTAACATATATGATTGAATGTCCTTGAGAACGAGCCCTTTAAAGACATAACCTTAGTGTTTACTTTAATTCTTTTCCATGGCAACATATAAGGTTGAATGTCCTTGAGAACGAGCTCCTTAACCACTTAACCCCAATGCTCACTTTACCGATTTCCATGGCAACATATATGGTTGAATGTCCTTGAGACAGAGCCCCTTCACCACTTAACCCTAATGCTCACTTTACCACTGTTCCATGGCAACATATATGGTTGAATGTCCTTGAGAACGAGCCCCTTAATCACGTAACCTTAATGCTCACTTTACCACTGCTCCATGGCAACATATATGGTTGATTGTCCTTGAGAACGAGCCCCTTAACCGCTTAACCCTAATGCTCACTTTACCACGGTTCCATGGCAACATATATAGTTGAATGTCCTAGAGAACGAGCCCTTTAACCACAAAACCCTAGTGCTTACTTTAACACTGTTCCATGGCAGCATATATGGTTGAATGTCCTTGAGAACGAGCCCCTTAACCACTTAACCCTAATGCTCACTTTGCCACTGGTCCATGGCAACATATATGGTTGAAAGTCGTTGAGAACGACTCCCTTAACCTTAATGCTTTCTTTACCACTGCTCCATGGCAACATATATGGTTGATTGTCCTTGAGAACGAGCCCCTTAACCGCTTAACCCTAATGCTCACTTTACCACTGTTCCATGGCAACATATTTGGTTGAATGTCCTTGAGAACGAGCCCCTTAACCACTTAAACTTAATGCTTACTTTACCTCTTTTCCATGGCAACATATATGGTTGAATGTCCTTTAGAACGAGCCCCTTATCCACTTAACCCTAATGCTCACTTTACCACTGTTCCATGGCAACATATATGGTTGAATGTCCTTGAGAACGAGCCCCTAACCAATTCGACCTAATCCTCACTTTACCACTGTTCCATGGCAACATATAAGGTTGAATGTCCTTGAGAACGACCCCCTTAAACACTTAACCTTAATGCTCATTTTACCACTGTTCCTTGGCAACATACATGGTTGAATGTCCTTGAGAACGAGCCCCTTAACCTTAATGCTCATTTTACCACTGTCCATGGCAACATATATGGTTGAATGTCCTTGAGAACGAGCCTTTTGACCACATAACCCTAGTTTTTACTTGAATTCTTTTCCATAGCAACATATAAGGTTGAATGTCCTTGAGAACGAACCCCTTAACCACTTAACCCCAATGCTCACTTTACCGATTTCAATGGCAACATATATGTTTGAATGTCCTTGAGAAAGAGCCCCTTTACCACTTAAGTTAATGCTCACTTTACCACAGTTCCATGGCAACATATATGGTTGAATGTCCTTGAGAAGGAGACCCTTAACCACTTAACCTTAATGCTCACTTTACCACTGTTCCATGGCAACATATTTGGTTGAATGGTTTTGAGAACGAGCCCCTTAAACACTAAAAATTAATGCTCACTTTACCACCGTTCCAAGGCAACATAAATGGTTGAGTGTCCTTGAAAACGAGCCCCTTAACCACCTAACCCTAATGTTCACTTTACCACTGTTCCATGGCAACATATATGGTTGAATGTCCTTGACAACGAAACCCTAATAAATTCACCCTAATGCTTACTTTACCACTGTTCCATGGCAACTTATATGGTTAAATGTCCTTAAGAACAAGCCCCTTAATCACGTAACCTTAATGCTCACTTTACCACTGTTCCATGGCAACATATATGGTTGAATGTCCTTGAGAAAGAGCCCTTTAACCACTTAACCCTAATGCTCACTTTACCACGGTTCCATGGCAACATATATGGTTGAATGTCCTTGAGAACGTGCCCCTTAACCACTTAACCCTAATGCTCACTTTACCACTGTTCCATGGCAACATATATGGTTGAATGTCCTAGAGAACGAGCCCTTTAACCACAAAACGCTTTTGCTCACTTTACCACTGTTCCATGGCAATATATATGGTTGAATGTCCTTGAGAACGAGCCACTTAACCACGTAACCTTAATGCACACTTTACCACTGTTCCATGGCAACATATTTGGTTGAATGTCCTTGAGAACGAGCCCCTTAACCCCTTAAACTTAATGCTCACTTTACCACTGGTCCATGGCAACATATATTGTTGAATGTCCTTGAGAACGAGCCCCTAACCAATTTACCTTAATGCTCACTTTACCACTGTTCCATAGCAACATATATGGTTGAATGTCCTAGAGAACGAGCCCTTTAACCACAAAACCGTATTGCTCACTTTAACACTGTTCCATGGCAACATATATGGTTGAATGTCGTTCAGAACGAGCCCCTTAACCACTTAACCCTAATGCTCACTTTACCACTGTTCCATGGCAACATACATGGTTGAATGTCCTTGGGAACGAGCCCCTTAACCACTTAACCCTAGTGCTCACTATACCACTGTTCCATTTCAAAATATATGGTTGAATGTCCTTGAGAACGAGCCCCTTAAACACTTAACACTAATGCTCACTTTACCACTGTTCCGTGGCAACGTATATGGTTGAATGTCCTTGAGAAAGAGCCCTTTAACCACTTAACCCTAATGCTCACTTTACCACGGTTCCATGGCAACATATATGGTTGAATGTCCTTGAGAACAAGCCCCTTAATCACGTAACCTTAATGCTCACTTTACCACTGTTCCATGGCAACATATATGGTTGAATGTCCTTGAGAAAGAGCCCTTTAACCACTTAACCCTAATGCTCACTTTACCACGGTTCCATGGCAACATATATGGTTGAATGTCCTTGAGAACGTGCCCCTTAACCACTTAACCCTAATGCTCACTTTACCACTGTTCCATGGCAACATATATGGTTTAATGTCCTTGAGAACGAGCCCCTAAACCATCCATGGCAACATATATGGTGAATGTCCTTGAGAACGAGAACCTTGACCACTTAAACCTAATGCTCACTTTACCACTGTTCCATGGCAACGTATATGGTTGAATGTCCTTGAGAACGAGCCCCTTAAACACTTAACATTAATGCTCACTTTACCACTGTTCCATGGCAACATATAAGTTTGAATTTCCTTCAGAACGAGCCCCTTAATCACTTAACATTAATGCTCACTTTACCACTGTTCCATGGCAACATATAAGGTTGAATGTCCTTGAGAACGAGCTCCTTAACCACTTAACCTTAATGCTCACTTTACCACTGTTCCATGGCAACTTATATGGTTAAATGTCCTTGAGAACGAGCCCCTTAATCACGTAACCTTAATGCTCACTTTACCACTGTTCCATGGTAACATATATGGTTGAATGTCCTTGAGAACGAGCCCCTTAACCCTAAAACTCACTTTACCACTGTTCCATGGCAACATATATGGTTAAATGTCCTTGAGAACGAGCCCCTTAACCACTTAACCCTAAAGCTTACTTTACCACTGTTCCATGGCAACATATATGGTTGAATGTCCTTAAGAAAGAGCCCTTTAACCACATAACCTTAGTGTTTACTTTAATTCTTTTCCATGGCAACATATAAGGTTGAATGTCCTTGAGAACGAGCCCCATAACCACTTAACCCCAATGCTCACTTTACCGATTTCCATGGCAACATATATGGTTGAATGTCCTTAAGACAGAGCCCCTTTACCACTTAACCCTAATGCTTACTTTACCACTGTTCCATGGCAACATATATGGTTGAATGTCCTTGAGAACGAGCCCCTTAATCACGTAACCTTAATGCTCACTTTACCACTGTTCCATGGTAACATATATGGTTGAATGTCCTTGAGAACGAGCCCCTTAACCCTAAAGCTCACTTTACCACAGTTCCATGGCAACATATATGGTTGAATGTCCTTGAGAAGGAGACCCTTAACCACTTAACCTTAATGCTCACTTTACCACTGTTCCATGGCAACATATTTGGTTGAATGGTTTTGAGAACGAGCCCCTTAAACACTAAAAATTAATGCTCACTTTACCACCGTTCCAAGGCAACATAAATGGTTGAATGTCCTTGAAAACGAGCCCCTTAACCACCTAACCCTAATGTTCACTTTACCACTGTTCCATGGCAACATATATGGTTGAATGTCCTTGACAACGAAACCCTAATAAATTCACCCTAATGCTTACTTTACCACTGTTCCATGGCAACTTATATGGTTAAATGTCCTTAAGAACAAGCCCCTTAATCACGTAACCTTAATGCTCACTTTACCACTGTTCCATGGCAACATATATGGTTGAATGTCCTTGAGAAAGAGCCCTTTAACCACAAAACCGTATTGCTCACTTTAACACTGTTCCATGGCAACATATATGGTTGAATGTCGTTCAGAACGAGCCCCTTAACCACTTAACCCTAATGCTCACTTTACCACTGTTCCATGGCAACATATATGGTTGAATGTCCTAGAGAACGAGCCCTTTAACCACAAAACCGTATTGCTCACTTTAACACTGTTCCATGGCAACATATATGGTTGAATGTCGTTCAGAACGAGCCCCTTAACCACTTAACCCTAATGCTCACTTTACCACTGTTCCATGGCAACATACATGGTTGAATGTCCTTGGGAACGAGTCCCTTAACCACTTAACCCTAGTGCTCACTATACCACTGTTCCATTTCAAAATATATGGTTGAATGTCCTTGAGAACGAGCCCCTTAAACACTTAACACTAATGCTCACTTTACCACTGTTCCGTGGCAACGTATATGGTTGAATGTCCTTGAGAACGAGCCTCTTTACCACTTAACCTAATGCTCACTTTGCCACTGTTCCATGGCAACATATATGGTTGAACGTCAATGAGAACGAGTCCCTTAACCTTAATGCTCGCTTTACTACTGTTCCATGGCATTATATAAGGTTGAATGTCCTCGAGAACGAGCCCCTTAACCACTTAACCCCAATACTCACTTTACCGATTTCCATGGCAACATATATGGTTTAATGTCCTTGAGAACGAGCCCCTAAACCATCCATGGCAACATATATGGTGAATGTCCTTGAGAACGAGAACCTTGACCACTTAAACCTAATGCTCACTTTACCACTGTTCCATGGCAACGTATATGGTTGAATGTCCTTGAGAACGAGCCCCTTAAACACTTAACATTAATGCTCACTTTACCACTGTTCCATGGCAACATATAAGTTTGAATTTCCTTGAGAACGAGCCCCTTAATCACTTAACATTAATGCTCACTTTACCACTGTTCCATGGCAACATATAAGGTTGAATGTCCTTGAGAACGAGCTCCTTAACCACTTAACCTTAATGCTCACTTTACCACTGTTCCATGGCAACTTATATGGTTAAATGTCCTTGAGAACGAGCCCCTTAATCACGTAACCTTAATGCTCACTTTACCACTGTTCCATGGTAACATATATGGTTGAATGTCCTTGAGAACGAGCCCCTTAACCCTAAAGCTCACTTTACCACTGTTCCATGGCAACATATATGGTTAAATGTCCTTGAGAACGAGCCCCTTAACCACTTAACCCTAAAGCTTACTTTACCACTGTTCCATGGCAACATATATGGTTGAATGTCCTTAAGAACGAGCCCTTTAACCACATAACCTTAGTGTTTACTTTAATTCTTTTCCATGGCAACATATAAGGTTGAATGTCCTTGAGAACGAGCCCCTTTACCACTTAACCCCAATGCTCACTTTACCGATTTCCATGGCAACATATATGGTTGAATGTCCTTAAGACAGAGCCCCTTTACCACTTAACCCTAATGCTTACTTTACCACTGTTCCATGGCAACATATATGGTTGAATGTCCTTGAGAACGAGCCCCTTAATCACGTAAATTTAATGCTCACTTTACCACTGCTCCATGGCAACAAATATGGTTGATTGTCCTTGAGAACGAGCCGATTAACCGCTTAACCCTAATGCTCACTTTACCACGGTTCCATGGCAACATATATGGTTGAATGTCCTTGAGAACGACCCCTTAACCACTTAACCCTAATGCTCACTTTACCACTGTTCCATGGCAACATATAAATTTGAATGTTCTTGAGAACGAGCCCCTTAACCACATAACCCCAATGCTCACTTTACCACTGTTCCATGGCAACATATTTGGTTGAATGTCCTTGAGAACGAGCAACTTATCCACTTAAACTTAATGCTTACTTTACCTCTTTGCCATGGCAACATATATGGTTGAATGTCCTTTAGAACGAACCCCTTATCCACTTAACCCTAATGCTCACTTTACCACTGTTCCATGGAACATATATGGTTAAATGTCCTTGAGAACGAGCCCCTAACCAATTCACCCTAATCCTCACTTTACCACTGTTCCATGGCAACATATAAGGTTGAATGTCCTTGAGAACGAGCCCCTTAACCACTTAACCTTAATGCTCACTTTACCACTGTTCCTTGGCAACATACATGGTTGAATGTCCGTGAGAACGAGCCCCTTAACCCTAATGCTCATTTTACCACTGTCCATGGCAACATATATGGTTGAATGTCCTTGAGAATTAGCCCTTTGACCACATAACCCTAGTTTTTACTTCAATTCTTTTCCATGGCAACATATTTGGTTGAATGGTTTTGAGAACGAGCCCCTTAACCACTAAAAATTAATGCTCACTTTACCACCGTTCCATGGCAACATAAATGGTTGAATGTCCTTGAAAACGAGCCCCTTAACCACCTAACGATAATGATCACTTTACCACTGTTCCATGGCAACATATATGGTTCAATGTCCTTGACAACGAAACCCTAATAAATTCACCCTAATGCTTACTTTACCACTGTTCCATGGCAACTTATATAGTTAAATGTCCTTGAGAACGAGCCCCTTAATCACGTAACCTTAATGCTCACTTTACCACTGTTCCATGGCAACATATATGGTTGAATGTCCTTGAGAAAGAGCCCTTTAACCACTTAACCCTAATGCTCACTTTACCACTGTTCCATGGCAACATATATGGTTGAATGTTCTAGAGAACGAGCCCTTTAACCACAAAACGCTTTTGCTCACTTTACCACTGTTCCATGGCAATATATATGGTTGAATGTCCTTGAGAACGAGCTTCTTAACCACGTAACCTTAATGCTCTTCTTACCACTGTTCCATGGCAACATATTTGGTTGAATGTCCTTGAGAACGAGCCCCTTAACCACTTAACTTTATGCTCACTTTACCACTGTTCCATGGCAACATATATGGTTGAATGTCCTTGAGAACGAGCCCCTTAACCACTTAACCTTAATGCTCATTTTACCACTATTCGATGGCAACATATATGGTTGAATGTCCTTGAGAACGAGCCTTTTAACAACAAAACCCTAGTGCTCACTTTAACACTGTTTCATGGCAACATATATGGTTGAATGTCCTTGAGAACGAGCCCCTTAACCACTTAATCCTAATGCTCCTTTTACTACTGTTCCATGGCAACATATATGGTTGAATGTCCATGAGAACGAGCCCCTTAACCACTTAACCCTAATGCTCACTTTACCACTGTTCCATGGCAACATATATGGTTGAATGTCCATGAGAACGAGCCCCTTAACCACTTAACCCTATTGCTCACTTTACCACTGTTCCATGGCAACATATATGGTTGAATGTCTTTGAGAACGATCCCTTTAACCACAAAACCCTAGTGCTCACTTTAACACTGTTCCATGGCAACGTATATGGTTGAATGTAATTGAGAACGAGCCCCTTAACCACTTAACCCTAATTCTCACTTTGCCACTGTTCCATGGCAACATATATGGTTGAAAGTCGTTGAGAACAAGTCCCTTAACCTTAATGCTCGCTTTACTAAGGTTCTATGGCATTATATAAGGTTGAATATCCTCGAGAACGAGCCCCTTAACCACTTAACCCCAATGCTTACTTTACCGATTTCCATGGCAACATATATTGTTTAATGTCCTTGAGAACGAGCCCCTAAACCATCCATGGCAACATATATGGTGAATGTCCTTGAGAACGAGAACCTTGACCACTTAAATATAATGCTCACTTTACCACTGTTCCATGGCAACATATATGGTTGAATGTCCTTGAGAACGAGCCCCTTAACCATTTAAATTTAATGCTCACTTTACCACTTTTGCATGGCAACATATATGGTTGAATGTCCTTGAGAACGAGCCCCTTATCCCCTTAACCCTAATGCTCACTTTACCACTGTTCCATGGAAACATATATGGTTGAATGTCCTTGAGAACGAGCCCCTAACAAATTCACCTTAATGCTCACTTTACCACTTTTCAATGGCAACATATAAGGTTGAATGTCCTTGAGAACGAGCCCCTTTACCACTTAACCTTAATGCTCACTTTACCACTGTTCCTTGGCAACATACATGTTTGAATGTCCTTGAGAACGAGCCCCTTAACACTAATGCTCACTTTACCACTGTTCCATGGCAACATATATCTTTGAATGTCCTTGAGAACGAGCCCCTGAACCACTTAACCCTAATGCTCACTTTACCACTGTTCCATGGCAACATATATGGTTGAATGTCCTTGAGAACGAGAACTTTGACCACATAACCCTAGTTTTTACTTTAATTCTTTTCCATGGCAACATATAAGGTTGAATGTCCTTGAGAACGAACCCATTAACCACTTAACCCCAATGCTCACTTTTCCGATTTCCATGGCAACATATATGGTTGAATGTCCTTGAGAAAGAACCCCTTTACCACTTAAGTTAATGCTCACTTTACCACAGTTCCATGGCAACATATATGGTTGAATGTCCTTGAGAACGAGCAACTTATCCACTTAAACTTAATGCTTACTTTACCTCTTTGCCATGGCAACATATATGGTTGAATGTCCTTTAGAACGAACCCCTTATCCACTTAACCCTAATGCTCACTTTACCACTGTTCCATGGAACATATATGGTTAAATGTCCTTGAGAACGAGCCCCTAACCAATTCACCCTAATCCTCACTTTACCACTGTTCCATGGCAACATATAAGGTTGAATGTCCTTGAGAACGAGCCCCTTAACCACTTAACCTTAATGCTCACTTTACCACTGTTCCTTGGCAACATACATGGTTGAATGTCCGTGAGAACGAGCCCCTTAACCCTAATGCTCATTTTACCACTGTCCATGGCAACATATATGGTTGAATGTCCTTGAGAATTAGCCCTTTGACCACATAACCCTAGTTTTTACTTCAATTCTTTTCCATGGCAACATATTTGGTTGAATGGTTTTGAGAACGAGCCCCTTAACCACTAAAAATTAATGCTCACTTTACCACCGTTCCATGGCAACATAAATGGTTGAATGTCCTTGAAAACGAGCCCCTTAACCACCTAACGATAATGATCACTTTACCACTGTTCCATGGCAACATATATGGTTCAATGTCCTTGACAACGAAACCCTAATAAATTCACCCTAATGCTTACTTTACCACTGTTCCATGGCAACTTATATAGTTAAATGTCCTTGAGAACGAGCCCCTTAATCACGTAACCTTAATGCTCACTTTACCACTGTTCCATGGCAACATATATGGTTGAATGTCCTTGAGAAAGAGCCCTTTAACCACTTAACCCTAATGCTCACTTTACCACTGTTCCATGGCAACATATATGGTTGAATGTTCTAGAGAACGAGCCCTTTAACCACAAAACGCTTTTGCTCACTTTACCACTGTTCCATGGCAATATATATGGTTGAATGTCCTTGAGAACGAGCTTCTTAACCACGTAACCTTAATGCTCTTCTTACCACTGTTCCATGGCAACATATTTGGTTGAATGTCCTTGAGAACGAGCCCCTTAACCACTTAACTTTATGCTCACTTTACCACTGTTCCATGGCAACATATATGGTTGAATGTCCTTGAGAACGAGCCCCTTAACCACTTAACCTTAATGCTCATTTTACCACTGTTCGATGGCAACATATATGGTTGAATGTCCTTGAGAACGAGCCTTTTAACAACAAAACCCTAGTGCTCACTTTAACACTGTTTCATGGCAACATATATGGTTGAATGTCCTTGAGAACGAGCCCCTTAACCACTTAATCCTAATGCTCCTTTTACTACTGTTCCATGGCAACATATATGGTTGAATGTCCATGAGAACGAGCCCCTTAACCACTTAACCCTAATGCTCACTTTACCACTGTTCCATGGCAACATATATGGTTGAATGTCCATGAGAACGAGCCCCTTAACCACTTAACCCTATTGCTCACTTTACCACTGTTCCATGGCAACATATATGGTTGAATGTCTTTGAGAACGATCCCTTTAACCACAAAACCCTAGTGCTCACTTTAACACTGTTCCATGGCAACGTATATGGTTGAATGTAATTGAGAACGAGCCCCTTAACCACTTAACCCTAATTCTCACTTTGCCACTGTTCCATGGCAACATATATGGTTGAAAGTCGTTGAGAACAAGTCCCTTAACCTTAATGCTCGCTTTACTAAGGTTCTATGGCATTATATAAGGTTGAATATCCTCGAGAACGAGCCCCTTAACCACTTAACCCCAATGCTCACTTTACCGATTTCCATGGCAACATATATTGTTTAATGTCCTTGAGAACGAGCCCCTAAACCATCCATGGCAACATATAGTTGGTGAATGTCCTTGAGAACGAGAACCTTGACCACTTAAATATAATGCTCACTTTACCACTGTTCCATGGCAACATATATGGTTGAATGTCCTTGAGAACGAGCCCCTTAACCATTTAAATTTAATGCTCACTTTACCACTTTTGCATGGCAACATATATGGTTGAATGTCCTTGAGAACGAGCCCCTTATCCCCTTAACCCTAATGCTCACTTTACCACTGTTCCATGGAAAACATATATGGTTGAATGTCCTTGAGAACGAGCCCCTAACAAATTCACCTTAATGCTCACTTTACCACTTTTCAATGGCAACATATAAGGTTGAATGTCCTTGAGAACGAGCCCCCTTTACCACTTAACCTTAATGCTCACTTTACCACTGTTCCTTGGCAACATACATGTTTGAATGTCCTTGAGAACGAGCCCCTTAACACTAATGCTCACTTTACCACTGTTCCATGGCAACATATATCTTTGAATGTCCTTGAGAACGAGCCCCTGAACCACTTAACCCTAATGCTCACTTTACCACTGTTCCATGGCAACATATATGGTTGAATGTCCTTGAGAACGAGAACTTTGACCACATAACCCTAGTTTTTACTTTAATTCTTTTCCATGGCAACATATAAGGTTGAATGTCCTTGAGAACGAACCCATTAACCACTTAACCCCAATGCTCACTTTTCCGATTTCCATGGCAACATATATGGTTGAATGTCCTTGAGAAAGAACCCCTTTACCACTTAAGTTAATGCTCACTTTACCACAGTTCCATGGCAACATATATGGTTGAATGTCCTTGAGAACGAGTCCCTAAACCACTTAACCTTAATGCTAACTTTACCACTGTTCCATGGCAACATATTTGGTTGAATGTCCTTGAGAACGAGCCCCTTAACCACTTAAACTTAATGCTCACTTTACCACCGTGCTATGGAAACATATATGGTTGAATGTCCTTGAGAACGAGCCCCTTAACCACTTAACCCTAATGCTCATTTTACCACTGTTCCATGGCAACATATATTGTTGAATGTCCTTGACAACGAGCCCCTAACCAATTCACCCTAATGCTCACTTTACCACTGTTCCAAGGCAACATATAAGGTTGAATGTCCTTGAGAACGAGCCCCTTAACCACTTAACATTAATGCTCACTTTACCACTGTTCCATGGCAACATATAAATTTGAATGTTCTTGAGAACGAGCCCCTTAACCACTTAACCCCAATGCTCACTTTACCACTGTTCCATGGCAACATATTTGGTTGAATGTCCTTGAGAACGAGCAACTTATCCACTTAAACTTAATGCTTACTTTACCTCTTTGCCATGGCAACATATATGGTTGAATGTCCTTTAGAACGAACCCCTTATCCACTTAACCCTAATGCTCACTTTACCACTGTTCCATGGAACATATATGGTTAAATGTCCTTGAGAACGAGCCCCTAACCAATTCACCCTAATCCTCACTTTACCACTGTTCCATGGCAACATATAAGGTTGAATGTCCTTGAGAACGAGCACCTTAACCACTTAACCTTAATGCTCAATTTACCACTGTTCCTTGGCAACATACATGGTTGAATGTCCTTGAGAACGAGCCCCTTAACCCTAATGCTCATTTTACCACTGTCCATGGCAACATATATGGTTGAATGTCCTTGAGAATTAGCCCTTTGACCACATAACCCTAGTTTTTACTTGAATTCTTTTCCATGGCAACATATTTGGTTGAATGGTTTTGAGAACGAGCCCCTTAACCACCTAACGATAATGATCACTTTACCACTGTTCCATGGCAACATATATGGTTCAATGTCCTTGACAACGAAACCCTAATAAATTCACCCTAATGCTTACTTTACCACTGTTCCATGGCAACTTATATAGTTAAATGTCCTTGAGAACGAGCCCCTTAATCACGTAACCTTAATGCTCACTTTACCACTGTTCCATGGCAACATATATGGTTGAATGTCCTTGAGAAAGAGCCCTTTAACCACTTAACCCTAATGCTCACTTTACCACTGTTCCATGGCAACATATATGGTTGATTGTCCTAGAGAACGAGCCCTTTAACCACAAAACGCTTTTGCTCACTTTACCACTGTTCCATGGCAATATATATGGTTGAATGTCCTTGAGAACGAGCTTCTTAACCACGTAACCTTAATGCTCACTTTACCACTGTTCCATGGCAACATATTTGGTTGAATGTCCTTGAGAACGAGCCCCTTAACCACTTAAACTTAATGCTCACTTTACCACTGGTCCATGCCAACATATATTGTTAAATGTCCTTGAGAACGAGCCCCTTAACCACTTAACTTTATGCTCACTTTACCACTGTTCCATGGCAACATATATGGTTGAATGTCCTTGAGAACGAGCAACTTAACCACTTAACCCTAATGCTCATTTTACCACTGTTCGATGGCAACATATATGGTTGAATGTCCTTGAGAACGAGCCTTTTAACAACAAAACCCTAGTGCTCACTTTAACACTGTTTCATGGCAACATATATGGTTGAATGTCCTTGAGAACGAGCCCCTTAACCACTTAATCCTAATGCTCCTTTTACTACTGTTCCATGGCAACATATATGGTTGAATGTCCTTGAGAACGAGCCCCTTAACCACTTAACCTTAATGCTCACTTTACCACTGTTCCTTGGCAACATACATGGTTGAATGTCCTTGAGAACGAGCCCCTTAACCACTTAACCCTAGTGCTCACTATACCACTGTTCCATTTCAACTTATATGGTTGAATGTCCTTGAGAACGAGCCCCTTAACCACTTAACATTAATGCTCACTTTACCACTGTTCCATGGCAACATATAAATTTGAATGTTCTTGAGAACGAGCCCCTTAACCACTTAACCCCAATGCTCACTTTACCACTGTTCCATGGCAACATATTTGGTTGAATGTCCTTGAGAACGAGCAACTTATCCACTTAAACTTAATGCTTACTTTACCTCTTTGCCATGGCAACATA
Source organism: Neoaliturus tenellus (assembly GCA_030545055.2). Classification (NCBI taxonomy): domain Eukaryota; kingdom Metazoa; phylum Arthropoda; class Insecta; order Hemiptera; family Cicadellidae; genus Neoaliturus; species Neoaliturus tenellus. The sequence continues at coordinate 109,298 of JAQYXR010000063.1, read as the reverse complement.
TATGGTTGAATGTCCTTTAGAACGAACCCCTTATCCACTTAACCCTAATGCTCACTTTACCACTGTTCCATGGAACATATATGGTTAAATGTCCTTGAGAACGAGCCCCTAACCAATTCACCCTAATCCTCACTTTACCACTGTTCCATGGCAACATATAAGGTTGAATGTCCTTGAGAACGAGCCCCTTAACCACTTAACCTTAATGCTCAATTTACCACTGTTTCTTGGCAACATACATGGTTGAATGTCCTTGAGAACGAGCCCCTTAACCCTAATGCTCATTTTACCACTGTCCATGGCAACATATATGGTTGAATGTCCTTGAGAATTAGCCCTTTGACCACATAACCCTAGTTTTTACTTGAATTCTTTTCCATGGCAACATATTTGGTTGAATGTCCTTGAAAACGAGCCCCTTAACCACCTAACGATAATGATCACTTTACCACTGTTCCATGGCAACATATATGGTTCAATGTCCTTGACAACGAAACCCTAATAAATTCACCCTAATGCTTACTTTACCACTGTTCCATGGCAACTTATATAGTTAAATGTCCTTGAGAACGAGCCCCTTAATCACGTAACCTTAATGCTCACTTTACCACTGTTCCATGGCAACATATATGGTTGAATGTCCTTGAGAAAGAGCCCTTTAACCACTTAATCCTAATGCTCACTTTACCACTGTTCCATGGCAACATATATGGTTGATTGTCCTAGAGAACGAGCCCTTTAACCACAAAACGCTTTTGCTCACTTTACCACTGTTCCATGGCAATATATATGGTTGAATGTCCTTGAGAACGAGCTTCTTAACCACGTAACCTTAATGCTCACTTTACCACTGTTCCATGGCAACATATTTGGTTGAATGTCCTTGAGAACGAGCCCCTTAACCACTTAAACTTAATGCTCACTTTACCACTGGTCCATGCCAACATATATTGTTAAATGTCCTTGAGAACGAGCCCCTTAACCACTTAACTTTATGCTCACTTTACCACTGTTCCATGGCAACATATATGGTTGAATGTCCTTGAGAACGAGCCCCTTAACCACTTAACCCTAATGCTCATTTTACCACTGTTCGATGGCAACATATATGGTTGAATGTCCTTGAGAACGAGCCTTTTAACAACAAAACCCTAGTGCTCACTTTAACACTGTTTCATGGCAACATATATGGTTGAATGTCCTTGAGAACGAGCCCCTTAACCACTTAATCCTAATGCTCCTTTTACTACTGTTCCATGGCAACATATATGGTTGAATGTCCATGAGAACGAGCCCCTTAACCACTTAACCCTAATGCTCACTTTACCACTGTTCCATGGCAACATATATGGTTGAATGTCCATGAGAACGAGCCCCTTAACCACTTAACCCTAATGCTCACTTTACCACTGTTCCATGGCAACATATATGGTTGAATGTCTTTGAGAACGATCCCTTTAACCACAAAACCCTAGTGCTCACTTTAACACTGTTCCATGGCAACGTATATGGTTGAATGTAATTGAGAACGAGCCCCTTAACCACTTAACCCTAATTCTCACTTTGCCACTGTTCCATGGCAACATATATGGTTGAAAGTCGTTGAGAACGAGTCCCTTAACCTTAATGCTCGCTTTACTAAGGTTCTATGGCATTATATAAGGTTGAATATCCTCGAGAACGAGCCCCTTAACCACTTAACCCCAATGCTCACTTTACCGATTTCCATGGCAACATATATTGTTTAATGTCCTTGAAAACGAGCCCCTAAACCATCCATGGCAACATATATGGTGAATGTCCTTGAGAACGAGAACCTTGACCACTTAAATATAATGCTCACTTTACCACTGTTCCATGGCAACATATATGGTTGAATGTCCTTGAGAACGAGCCCCTTAACCATTTAAATTTAATGCTCACTTTACCACTTTTGCATGGCAACATATATGGTTGAATGTCCTTGAGAACGAGCCCCTTATCCCCTTAACCCTAATGCTCACTTTACCACTGTTCCATGGAAACATATATGGTTGAATGTCCTTGAGAACGAGCCCCTAACAAATTCACCTTAATGCTCACTTTACCACTTTTCAATGGCAACATATAAGGTTGAATGTCCTTGAGAACGAGCCCCTTAACCACTTAACCTTAATGCTCACTTTACCACTGTTCCTTGGCAACATACATGTTTGAATGTCCTTGAGAACGAGCCCTTTAACCCTAATGCTCACTTTACCACTGTTCCATGGCAACATATATCTTTGAATGTCCTTGAGAACGAGCCCCTGAACCACTTAACCCTAATGCTCACTTTACCACTGTTCCATGGCACCATATATGGTTGAATGTCCTTGAGAACGAGAACTTTGACCACATAACCTTAGTTTTTACTTTAATTCTTTTCCATGGCAACATATAAGGTTGAATGTCCTTGAGAACGAACCCATTAACCACTTAACCCCAATGCTCACTTTTCCGATTTCCATGGCAACATATATGGTTGAATGTCCTTGAGAAAGAACCCCTTTACCACTTAAGTTAATGCTCACTTTACCACAGTTCCATGGCAACATATATGGTTGAATGTCCTTGAGAACGAGTCCCTAAACCACTTAAACTTAATGCTCACTTTACCACCGTGCTATGGAAACATATATGGTTGAATGTCCTTGAGAACGAGCCCCTTAACCACTTAACCCTAATGCTCATTTTACCACTGTTCCATGGCAACATATATTGTTGAATGTCCTTGACAACGAGCCCCTAACCAATTCACCCTAATGCTCACTTTACCACTGTTCCAAGGCAACATATAAGGTTGAATGTCCTTGAGAACGAGCCACTTAACCACTTAACCTTAATGCTCACTTTACCACTGTTCCTTGGCAACATACATGGTTGAATGTCCTTGAGAACGAGCCCCTTAACCACTAAACCCTAGTGCTCACTATACCACTGTTCCATTTCAACTTATATGGTTGAATGTCCTTGAGAATGAGCCCCTTAACCACTTAACATTAATGCTCACTTTACCACTGTTCCGTGGCAACATATAAGGTTGAATGTCCTTGAGAACGAGCTCCTTAACCACTTAACTTTAATGCTCACTTTACCACTGTTCCATGGCAACTTAAATGGTTAAATTTCCTTGAGAACGAGCCCCTCAATCACGTAACCTTAATGCTCACTTTACCACTGTTCCATGGCAACATATATGGTTGAATGTCCTTGAGAAAGAGCCCCTTTACCACTTAAGTTAATGCTTACTTTACCACTGTTCCATGGCAACATATATGGTTGAATGTCCTTGAGAACGAGCCCCTTAATCACGTAACCCTAATGCTCACTTTACCACTGTTCCATGGCAACATATATGGTTGAATGTCCTAGAGAACGAGCCCTTTAACCACAAAACCCTAGTGCTCACTTTACCACTGTTCCATGGCAACATATATCGTTGAATGTCCTTGAGAACGAGTCCCTTAACCTTAATGCTCGCTTTACTACTGTTCCATGGCAACATATAAGGTTGAATGTTCTTGAGAACGAGCCCCTTAACAACTTAACCCCAATGCTCACTTTACCACTGTTCCATGGCAACATATTTAGTTGAATGTCTTTAAGAACGAGCCCCTTAACCACTTAAACTTAATGCTTACTTTACCACTTTTCCATGGCAACATATTTGGTTGAATGTCCTTTACAACGAGCCCCTTATCCACTTAACCCTAATGCTCACTTTACCAGTGTTCCTTGGCAACATACATGGTTGAATGTCCTTGAGAACGAGCCCCTTAACCACTTAACCCTAGTGCTCACTTTACCACTGTTCCATGGCAATATATATGGTTGAATGTCCTTGAGAACGAGCCCCTTAACCACTTAACATTAATGCTCAATTTACCACTGTTCCATGGTAACATATAAGGTTGAATGTTCTTAAGAACGAGCTCCTTAACCACTTAACCTTAATGCTCACTTTACCACTGTTCCATTGCAACTTATATGGTTAAATGTCCTTGAGAACGAGCCCCTTAATCACGTAAACTTAATGCTCACTTTACCACTGTTCCATGGCAACATATATGGTTGAATATCCATGAGAACGAGCCCCTTAACCACTTAACCCTAATGCTCACTTTACCACTGTTCCATGGCAACATATATGGTTGAATGTCCTTGTGAACGAGCTTTTTAACCACAAAACCCTAGTGCTCACTTTAACACTGTTCCATGGCAACGTATATGGTTGAATGTCCTTGAGAACGAGCCCCTTAACCACTTAACCCTAATGCTCACTTTGCCACTGTTCCATGGCAACATATATGGTTGAACGTCGTTGAAAACGAGTCCCTTAACCTTAATGCTCGCTTTACTACTGTTCCATGGCATTATATAAGGTTGAATGTCCTCGAGAACGAGCCCCTTAACCACTTAACCCCAATGCTCACTTTACCGATTTCTATAGCAACATATATGGTTTAATGTCCTTGAAAACGAGCCCCTAAACCATCCATGGCAACATATATGGTGAATGTCCTTGAGAACGAGAACCTTGACCACTTAAACCTAATGCTCACTTTACCACTGTTCCATGGCAACGTATATGGTTGAATGTCCTTGAGAACGAGCCCCTTAACCCCGTAAACTTAATGCTCAATTTACCATTGTTCCATGGCAACTTATATGGTTGAATGTCCTTGAGAACGAGCCCCTTAAATACTTAACCTTAATGCTCACTTTACCACTGTTCGATGGCAACATATATGGTTGAATGTCCTTGAGAACGAGCCCCTTAACCACTTAACCCTAATACTCACTTTACCACGGTTCCATGGCAACATATATGGTTGAATGTCCTTGAGAACGAGCCCCTTAACCACTTAACCCTAATGCTCACTTTACCACTGTTTCATGGCAACATATATGGTTGAATGTCCTAGAGAACGAGCCCTTTAACCACAAAACCCTATTGCTCACTTTAACACTGTTCCATGGCAACATATATGGTTGAATGTCCTTGAGAACGAGCCCCTTAACCACTTAACCCTAATGCTCACTTTGCCACTGTTCCATGGCAACATATATGGTTGAAAGTCGTTGAGAACGAGTCCCTTAACCTTAATGCTCGCTTTACTACTGTTCCATGGCAACATAGAAGGTTGAATGTCCTTGAGAACGAGCCCCTTAACCACTTAACCCCAATGCTCACTTTACCGATTTCCATGGCATTATATATGGTTGAATGTCCTTGAGAAAGAGCCCCTTTAACACTTAAGTTAATGCTCACTTTACCACTGTTCCATGGCAACATATATGGTTGAATGTCCTTGAAAACGAGCCCCTTAACCACTTAACCTTAATGCTCAATTTACCACTGTTCCATGGCAACATATTTGGTTGAATGTCCTTGAGAACGAGCCCCTTAACCCCGTAAACTTAATGCTCAATTAACCATTGTTCCATGGCAACTAATATGGTTGAATGTTCTTGAGAACGAGCCCCTTAAATACTTAACCTTAATGCTCACTTTACCACTGTTCGATGGCAACATATATGGTTGAATGTCCTTGAGAACGAGCCCCTTAACCACTTAACCATAAAACTCACTTTACCACGGTTCCATGGCAACATATATGGTTGAATGTCCTTGAGAACGAGCCCCTTAACCACTTAACCCTAATGCTCACTTTACCACTGTTTCATGGCAACATATATGGTTGAATGTCCTAGAGAACGAGCCCTTTAACCACAAAACCCTATTGCTCACTTTAACACTGTTCCATGGCAACACAGATGGTTGAATGTCCTTGAGAACGAGCCCCTTAACCACTTAACCCTAATGCTCACTTTGCCACTGTTCCATGGCAACATATATGGTTGAAAGTCGTTGAGAACGAGTCCCTTAACCTTAATGCTCGCCTTACTACTGTTCCATGGCAACATAGAAGGTTGGATGTCCTTGAGAAAGAGCCCCTTAACCACTTAACCCCAATGCTCACTTTACCCATTTCCATGGCATTATATATGGTTGAATGTCCTTGAGAAAGAGCCCCTATAACACTTAAGTTAATGCTCACTTTACCACTGTTCCATGGCAACATATATGGTTGAATGTCCTAGAGAACGAGCCCATTAACCACAAACCCTTTTGCTCACTTTACCACTGTTCCATGGCAACATATAATGTTGAATGTCCTTGAGAACGAGCCCCTTAACCACGTAACCTTAATGCTCACTTTACCACTGTTCCATGGCAACATATTTGGTTGAATGTCCTTGAGAACGAGCCCCTTAACCACTTAAGCTTAATGCTCACTTTACCACTGGTCCATGGCAACATATATTGTTGAATGCCCTTGAGAACGAGCCCCTTACCCACTTAACCCTTATGCTCACTTTACAACTGTTCCATGGCAACATATATGGTTGAATGTCCTTGAGAACGAGCCCCTAACCAATTTACCCTAATGCTCACTTTACCACTGTTCCATGGCAACATATAAAGTTGAATGTCCTTGAGAACGAGCCCCTTAACCACTTAACCTTAATGCTCACTTTACCAATGTTCCTTGGCAACATACATGGTTGAATGTCCTTGAGAACGAGCCCCTTAACCACTTAACCCTAGTGCTCACTTTACCACTGTTCCATGGCAATATATATGGTTGAATGTCCTTGAGAACGAGCCCCTTAACCACTTAACATTAATGCTCAATTTACCACTGTTCCATGGTAACATATAAGGTTGAATGTCCTTAAGAACGAGCTCCTTAACCACTTAACCTTAATGCTCACTTTACCACTGTTCCATTGCAACTTATATGGTTAAATGTCCTTGAGAACGAGCCCCTTAATCACGTAAGATTAATGCTCACTTTACCACTGTTCCATGGCAACATATATGGTTGAATATCCATGAGAACGAGCCCCTTAACCACTTAACCCTAATGCTCACTTTACCACTGTTCCATGGCAACATATATGGTTGAATGTCCTTGTGAACGAGCCCTTTAACCACAAAACCCTAGTGCTCACTTTAACACTGTTCCATGGCAACGTATATGGTTGAATGTCCTTGAGAACGAGCCCCTTAACCACTTAACCCTAATGCTCACTTTGCCACTGTTCCATGGCAACATATATGGTTGAACGTCGTTGAAAACTAGTCCCTTAACCTTAATGCTCGCTTTACTACTGTTCCATGGCATTATATAAGGTTGAATGTCCTCGAGAACGAGCCCCTTAACCACTTAACCCCAATGCTCACTTTACCGATTTCTATAGCAACATATATGGTTTAATGTCCTTGAAAACGAGCCCCTAAACCATCCATGGCAACATATATGGTGAATGTCCTTGAGAACGAGAACCTTGACCACTTAAACCTAATGCTCACTTTACCACTGTTCCATGGCAACGTATATGGTTGAATGTCCTTGAGAACGAGCCCCTTAACCCCGTAAACTTAATGCTCAATTTACCATTGTTCCATGGCAACTTATATGGTTTAATGTCCTTGAGAACGAGCCCCTTAAATACTTAACCTTAATGCTCACTTTACCACTGTTCGATGGCAACATATATGGTTGAATAACCTTGAGAACGAGCCCCTTAACCACTTAACCCTAATACTCACTTTACCACGGTTCCATGGCAACATATATGGTTGAATGTCCTTGAGAACGAGCCCCTTTACCACTTAACCCTAATGCTCACTTTACCACTGTTTCATGGCAACATATATGGTTGAATGTCCTAGAGAACGAGCCCTTTAACCACAAAACCCTATTGCTCACTTTAACACTGTTCCATGGCAACATATATGGTTGAATGTCCTTGAGAACGAGCCCCTTAACCACTTAACCCTAATGCTCACTTTGCCACTGTTCATGGCAACATATATGGTTGAAAGTCGTTGAGAACGAGTCCCTTAACCTTAATGCTCGCTTTACTACTGTTCCATGGCAACATAGAAGGTTGAATGTCCTTGAGAACGAGCCCCTTAACCACTTAACCCCAATGCTCACTTTACCGATTTCCATGGCATTATATATGGTTGAATGTCCTTGAGAAAGAGCCCCTTTAGCACTTAAGTTAATGCTCACTTTACCACTGTTCCATGGCAACATATATGGTTCAATGTCCTTGAGAACGAGCCCCTTAACCACTTAACCTTAATGCTCAATTTACCATTGTTCCATGGCAACTTATATGGTTGAATGTCCTTGAGAACGAGCCCCTTAAATACTTAACCTTAATGCTCACTTTACCACTGTTCGATGGCAACATATATGGTTGAATAACCTTGAGAACGAGCCCCTTAACCACTTAACCCTAATACTCACTTTACCACGGTTCCATGGCAACATATATGGTTGAATGTCCTTGAGAACGAGCCCCTTAACCACTTAACCCTAATGCTCACTTTACCACTGTTTCATGGCAACATATATGGTTGAATGTCCTAGAGAACGAGCCCTTTAACCACAAAACCCTATTGCTCACTTTAACACTGTTCCATGGCAACATATATGGTTGAATGTCCTTGAGAACGAGCCCCTTAACCACTTAACCCTAATGCTCACTTTGCCACTGTTCATGGCAACATATATGGTTGAAAGTCGTTGAGAACGAGTCCCTTAACCTTAATGCTCGCTTTACTACTGTTCCATGGCAACATAGAAGGTTGAATGTCCTTGAGAACGAGCCCCTTAACCACTTAACCCCAATGCTCACTTTACCGATTTCCATGGCATTATATATGGTTGAATGTCCTTGAGAAAGAGCCCCTTTAGCACTTAAGTTAATGCTCACTTTACCACTGTTCCATGGCAACATATATGGTTGAATGTCCTTGAGAACGAGCCCCTTAACCACTTAACCTTAATGCTCAATTTACCACTGTTCCATGGCAACATATTTGGTTGAATGTCCTTGAGAACGAGCCCCTTAACCACAAAACCCTAGTGCTCACTTTAACACTGTTCCATGGCAACGTATATGGTTGAATGTCCTTGAGAACGAGCCCCTTAACCACTTAACCCTAATGCTCACTTTGCCACTGTTCCATGGCAACATATATGGTTGAACGTCGTTGAAAACTAGTCCCTTAACCTTAATGCTCGCTTTACTACTGTTCCATGGCATTATATAAGGTTGAATGTCCTCGAGAACGAGCCCCTTAACCACTTAACCCCAATGCTCATTTTACCGATTTCTATAGCAACATATATGGTTTAATGTCCTTGAAAACGAGCCCCTAAACCATCCATGGCAACATATATGGTGAATGTCCTTGAGAACGAGAACCTTGACCACTTAAACCTAATGCTCACTTTACCACTGTTCCATGGCAACGTATATGGTTGAATGTCCTTGAGAACGAGCCCCTTAACCCCGTAAACTTAATGCTCAATTTACCATTGTTCCATGGCAACTTATATGGTTGAATGTCCTTGAGAACGAGCCCCTTAAATACTTAACCTTAATGCTCACTTTACCACTGTTCGATGGCAACATATATGGTTGAATGTCCTTGAGAACGAGCCCCTTAACCACTTAACCCTAATACTCATTTTACCACGGTTCCATGGCAACATATATGGTTGAATGTCCTTGAGAACGAGCCCCTTAACCACTTAACCCTAATGCTCACTTTACCACTGTTTCATGGCAACATATATGGTTGAATGTCCTAGAGAACGAGCCCTTTAACCACAAAACCCTATTGCTCACTTTAACACTGTTCCATGGCAACATATATGGTTGAATGTCCTTGAGAACGAGCCCCTTAACCACTTAACCCTAATGCTCACTTTGCCACTGTTCATGGCAACATATATGGTTGAAAGTCGTTGAGAACGAGTCCCTTAACCTTAATGCTCGCTTTACTACTGTTCCATGGCAACATAGAAGGTTGAATGTCCTTGAGAACGAGCCCCTTAACCACTTAACCCCAATGCTCACTTTACCGATTTCCATGGCATTATATATGGTTGAATGTCCTTGAGAAAGAGCCCCTTTAGCACTTAAGTTAATGCTCACTTTACCACTGTTCCATGGCAACATATATGGTTGAATGTCCTTGAGAACGAGCCCCTTAACCACTTAACCTTAATGCTCAATTTACCACTGTTCCATGGCAACATATTTGGTTGAATGTCCTTGAGAACGAGCCCCTTAACCACTTAAACTTAATGCTCACTTTACCACTGTTCCATGGCAACATATATGGTTGAATGTCCTTGAGAACGAGCCCCTTAACCACTTAAACCTTATGCTCACTTTACCACTGATCCATGGCAACATATATGGTTGAATGTCTTTGAGAACGAGCCCCTAACCAATTCACCCTAATGCTCACTTTACCACTGTTCCATGGCAACATATATGGTTGAATGTCCTTGAGAACGAGCCCCTTAACCACTTAACCTTAATGCTCACTTTAACACAGTTCCTTGGCAACATATAAGGTTGAATGTCCTTAAGACCGAGCTCCTTAACCACTTAACATTAATGCTCACTTTACCACTGTTCCATTGCAATTTATATGGTTAAATGTTCTTGAGAACGAGCCCCTTAATCACGTAAACTTAATGCTCACTTTACCACTGTTCCCGGCAACATATATGGTTGAATGTCCTTTAGAACGAGCCCCTTAACCACTTAAACTTAATGCTCACTTTACCACTGTTCCATGGCAACATATATGGTTGAATGTCCTTGAGAACGAGCCCCTTAACCACTTAACCCTAATGCTCAATTTACCACTGTTCCATGGCAACATATATGGTTGAATGTCCTTGAGAACGAGCCCTTTAACTACAAAACCCTAGTGCTCACTTTAACACTGTTCCATGGCAACATATATGGTTGAATGTCCTTGAGAACGAGCCCCTTAACCACTTAACCCTAATGCTCACTTTACCACTGTTCCATGGCAACATATATAGTTGAATGTCCATGAGAACGAGCCCCTTAACCACTTAACCCAAATGCTCACTTTAACACTGTTCCATGGCAACATATATGTTTGAATGTCCTTGAGAACGACCCCTTTAACCACAAAACCCTAGTGCTCACTTTAACACTGTTCCATGGCAACGTATATGGTTGAATGTCCTTGAGAACGAGCCCCTTAACCACTTAACCCTAATGCTCACTTTGCCACTGTTCCATGGCAACATATATGGTTGAACATCGTTGAGAACGAGTCCCTTAACCTTAATGCTCGCTTTACTACTGTTCCATGGCATTATATAAGGTTGAATGTCCTCGAGAACGAGCCCCTCAACCACAGTCCGTCAGTCAGTCAGTCACTTCGGTCGGTCAGTCGGTCAGTCAGTCAGTCAGTCAGTCAGTTCGGTCGGTCGGTCGGTCAGTCGGTCAGTTAGTCGGTCAGTCAGTCAGTGAGTCAGTCAGTCAGTTCGGTCGGTCGGTCGGTCAGTCGGTCAGTCTTTCGGTCAGTCAATCAGTCAGTCAGTCAGTCAGTCAGTCAGGTCGGTCGGTCGGACAGTTTGTCATCCAGTCAGTTCGGTCGGTTGGTCGGTCAGTCGGTCGGTCAGTCGGTCAGTCAGTTGGTCAGTCAGTCAGTCAGTCAGTCAGTGAGTTCGTTCGGTCGGTCGGTCAAACGGTCGGTCGGGCGTACGGTCGGTTGGTCGGTCGGTCAGTTCTTTCAGTCGGTCGGTCAGTCGGTCAGTCAGTCGGTCAGTCAGTCAGTCAGTCAGTCAGACAGGTCGGTCGGTCGGTCGGGCGGTCGGTCGGTCGGTCGGTCGGTCGGGCGGTCGGTCGGGCGGTCGGGCGGTCGGTCAGTCGGTCAGTCGGTTTGTCAGTCCGTCAGTCAGTCAGTCAGTCAGTCAGTCAGACCGGTCAGTCAGTCGGTCAGTCAGTCAGCCCGACCGGTCGGTCAGTCGGTCGGTCGGTCGGTCGGTCAGTCGGTCGGTCAGTCGGTGGGTCAGTTCGGACGGTCGGTCGGTCAGTCGGTCAGTCAGTCGGTCAGTCAGTCAGTCAGTCAGTCAGTCAGTTCGGTCGGTCAGTCGGTCAGTCAGTCGGTAAGTCAGTCAGTCAGTCAGTCAGTCAGTTCGGTCGGTCGGTCGGTCAGTCGGTCAGTCTGTCGGTCAGTCAGTCAGTCAGTCAGTCAGTCAGTCAGGTCGGTCGGTCGGTCGGTCGGTCAGTTCGGTCGGTCGATCGGTCAGTCGGTCAGTCAGTCAGTCAGTCAGTCAGTCAATTCGGTCGCTCAGTCGGTCAGTCAGTCCGTCAGTCAGTCAGTCAGTCAGTCAGTCAGTCAGTTTGGTCGGTCGGTCGGTCAGTCTGTCATTCAGTCGGTCAGTCAGTCAGTCAGTCAGTAAGTCAGTTAGGTCGGTCGGTAGGCCAGTCGGTCAGTCTGTCGGTCAGTCAGTCAGTCAGGCAGTCAGTCAGTTCGGTCGGTCGGTCGGTCAGTCGGTCAGTCAGTCGGTCAGTCAGTCAGTTACTCAGTCAGTCAGTTCGGTCGGTCGGTCGGTCGGTCGGTCGGTCGGGCGGTCGGTCGGTCGGTCGGTCGGTCAGTTCGGTCGGTCGGTTGGTCAGTTAGTCAGTCGGTCAGTAAGTCGGTCAGTCGGTCAGTCAGTCAGTCAGGTCGGTCGGTCGGTCGGTCGGTCGGTCGGTCGGTCGGTCGGTCAGCCGGTCGGTCAGTCGGTCAGTCAGTCGGTCAGTCAGTCAGTCAGTCAGTCAGTCAGTTCGGTCGGTCGGTCGGTCGGTCGGTCGGTCGGTCGGTCGGTCGGTCGGTCCGTCAGTTCGGTCGGTCGGTCGGTCAGTCGGTCAGTCAGTCGGTCAGTCGGTCAGTCAGTCAGTCGGTCAGTCAGTCGGTCAGTCAGTCAGTCAGGTCGGTCGGTTGGTCGGTCGGTTGGTCGGTCGGTCGGTCGGTCGGTCGGTCGGTCGGTCGGTCGGTCGGTCGGTCAGTCAGTCATCCAGTCAGATCGGTCGGTCAGTCGGTCAGTCGGTCGGTCAGTCGGTCAGTCAGTCGGTCAGTCAGTCAGTCAGTTAGTCAGTCAGTTCGGTTGGTCGGTCGGTCGGTCGGTCGGTCGGGCGGTCGGTCGGGCGGTCGGTCGGTCGGTCGGTCGGTCAGTTCGGTCGGTCGGTCGCTCATTCGGTCAGTCAGTCGGTCAGTCAGTCAGTCAGTCAGTCAGTCAGGTCGGTTGGTCGGTCGGTCGGTCGGTTTGTCGGTCGGTCGGTCGGTCAGTCAGTCAGTCGGTCAGTCAGTCGGTCAGTCAGTCAGTCAGTCAGTCAGGTCGGTCGGTCGGTCGGTCGGTCGGTCGGTCGGTCGGTCGGTCGGTCGGTCAGTCGGTGGGTCAGTTCGGTCGGTCGGTCGGTCAGTCGGTCAGTCAGTCGGTCAAACAGTCAGTCAGTCAGTCAGTCAGTCAGTCAGTTCGGTCGGTCAGTTGGTCAGTCAGTCGGTCAGTCAATCAGTCAGTCAATCAGTCAGACAGGTCGGTCGGTCGGTCAATTCGGTCGGTCAGTCGATCGGTCGGTGGGTCAGTTCGGTCGGTCGGTCGTCAGTCGTTCAGTCAGTCGGTCAGTCAGAAAGTCAGTCAGTCAGTCAGTTCGGTCGGTCAGTCGGTCAGTCAGTCGGTCAGTCAGTCAGTCAGTCAGTCAGTTCGGTCGGTCGGTCGGTCAGTCGGTCAGTCTGTCGGTCAGTCAATCAGTCAGTCAGTCAGTCAGACAGGTGGTCGGTCATCGGTCGGTCGGTCGGTATGTCGGTTAGTAGATATGAAAGGCGGTTTCTGGCGCACCTCGTACTTCCGATTTCCGACCCTCCGAGAACTTCATTTTTGACTGGTTTTGGACCAGTTTGTTATCGGATTGTAGGCTAATTACAACCATTTTACAACATTCTACAACATTTTCTCAGGTTTTTCCAAGCGTCTTTTGAGGAAGTACGAGGGAAGTACGAGGGAAGTACGAGGAAGTACGAGGGAAGTACGAGGGAAGTACGAGGCGCCCTCTTAACCTACCCTTGTAAACCTCATATTTGAATGGTTTTGGGCCTCTTTGTATCTGATTTCGGGCTGATTTCAACCATTTTTCAGGTTTTTCAAATGGTAAATTTAATCCAGAAAAAAATAATCCAGATATTTAATTCAAGGAAGTACGAGGCGCCATCTTCACCGACCCCACGTAAACCTCATATTTGACTGGTTCTGGGCCAGTTTGTATCTGATTTCGGGCTAATTTCATCCATTTTATCAGGTTTTAAAAATGGTGAATTTAATCCAGAAAAATTTAATCCAGAAATTTAATCCAAAGTAGTGCGAGCTCTTAACCTAACATAATCCTGGTTTTCATCCACATTAGGTATTTTTTCACAGCGATTTTCACCACATGACAAGGAAGAGCGCTTTGATTGGTAATCACCGTTACTTTAAGTCTGAGGCTGAAAAAAAATCTCGAGACATTTTGATTTCCAACATCATTTTTTATAATTTTAATCAGTTTACACCGGTGCTTCCGAATCCGCCGTCTTTCCGTTTAGTTTCTTCAACTTGGTCTAATCTGATGCAAGGTGGCTTTTTGTACATTTCACAAATTATTTGCGCCACCCTATCTCCACGACGCACGGGGAAATCGATATCGGAATTATTTATCAACAGAATACAGACGTTGCCGGTATAGTCTCTGTCCACCACGCCAGCACCGACATTGATACAATGCTTGAGCTTTAGACCGGATCTTGGCGCGATCCTTCCATAGCAGCCTTCGGGAAATTTAAACGTTATATCCGTTTTTACCAATTGTTGTCCCCGCTTTGGTACAACATAATCATATGCGCTTCTCAAATCGAGACCAGCTGCATCCGGTGACCCGTTGTACGGTTCAAATCCGTTTTCACTCAACAAATATTAACCGAAGCTTTCAGCCATTATTGATTCCTAATACATGTATTACAGGTTTCCACAACAAATAAATTAAACGGGGCATTTTCAAAATATATTTAAATTATGTTTTTAAAAAAACTATTTTTATTCGTCAACCTTAAACTCGATACTGTGCTTGAATTTATTATCTGAAAGTGTTATTTTACCGTTGTACAGCACATAGAGTTTCCCCTTAAAATTCAACAGTTGTTTGATATAGTTATTCGTCAACCTGTCATTCCAGCTTTCGGGAAGATAGAATTTCACATCATCGCATGTGACTAATATTCTCATACCGTATGATGAAGAGATTTTATCCATATTTTCCACAAAATATTTTTTACCGACTTCCAGGTCACCCACCCTGATGTAAGACTTTCCATTGATTTCTTTCAGTAAATCATTAAAGTTAGGACCGTTCATTTTTACCTATACAAGGAATAACGTTTTGCTGCGTCAAATAAAAAATAGAAACAGCCGATTTTCAATAAATTAAAAAATACTACACCCGAATCAACTCCAAATAAATATGCACATTCGAATCGAACATCTGCAATAAATTATTATTTTGGTCTGTAATGTAAATGTTGATTTGTTGGATTTTATTCAATCCTTTTTTCAACGACACGTAAAGCGGCGGCCGCGGCATCACAGCAATTTTATTACCAAATTCACCATATGGAAAGAAACTATACAACACCGAAGACTCTTTGTGTTTGTGCCAATGTTCGTCATGATTGACAAAACAATTTTCCACGATATCACAGTGGACTTCAATCAAGTCCCATGGTCTTATGTTGTGCGGTTTTTTCGCATTGTACGTGTCCAAGTATTCAGGGGCATCAATTTCATCGAAACCCAGCAAACGCCGCAGTGGATTTTCCATGTGAAATTTTATAGGTGAAGTGATTTTCACCCGGTACCCCGTAGTTTTCAGTATTGAAACCACCGTGACTTTATTCTTTTTATCATCTGTTTTACCGCGCAACAGCAGATCCACACCTTTTTGTATGTGTTTCTGTATGGCATCAAATGTCCAAAAACCTTTACCGAAACCGATTTTCGTTCCACCGTCAAACAAAACACTACAACCCTCAAATAAATTATAAAAGTTGTATTCGCAGAAAAGTCCGGTGAGTGCCAGCTTGTACTCAGCATCCAAGTGAATGGGATGTTCCAAGTTCAAGGTCAGTTGTGAAGTCGTACCTGATAGTCTAAAAGTCGTCATTTCTATGTTAGGAAAAAACGTTTTACATCATAATGGTTTTATATAAAAAAAATAAACAACAACTAGTTTTTATTCATCCTGCAAATATTAAATACAAAATATTCAAACCGGTCGATCCATGCGAATTCGGGTTTTTATTTTGAACATCTCTGAGCCACTCAATTAGGATTCATCAAAATACATTTTGTGTTCGTCCAAAAATCTGCTAGTTACATTTTGATACAACAACACGTAATTCCAATCAATTTTACCTGCGAAATCGTGAATAAACTTTTCAGACAGCGTTTGATATTTGCATAGGATACCCCAACATTCATCGAAATGGGGGACCATCTCTCTTAGGAATTCCTCCGAAAATTTAATACGCCTCAACAACTTGGCCCAATTCACTCTGTGCGGGTACATCCGCAACATCTCGATTGGAAAATCATAATGGGAAGAGAGCAGATCCCAGTTCAAATACCGATCGAACCTCATGATGAATTTGTCAGTCAAAACCCCTTTGGGTTCTCTGGGCTCCATGGAAAGCAGGTTCCATGCTTCTGACTGGTTAGTTTGACTTGATGATCTTAACGTCGACATTTCTATATTAGGAAAACAGATTTTCGGGTGGTAATAAATTATTTAAAAAAATAAAAATGGTATAAACAATTTATTGACGTGGGCATTATAAAAAAGTGACTCAATCAAACCACCCGAGCCAGGCGTATTTATTTTTATTTAAAATGTCTTTGACTTCATCATATGTTTTTCCATTTGAAAACTGCCTTAAAACTTCTAAACAAAGATGCCCGCAGATTGGCGGATCGCCATATTCTTGAAATCGGTCCGAATTATAGCGAATGTCAAAACTTTTCATGTACTTGTCCAATTCCAAAGGTGGTGGGGCATTTCCATAAGAATCGAAATAAATTACATTTTTACCATTTTTATAATAACACGTCCAATGTGTTCCGGGTGTGTCCAGATCACCGAGATTGATTATACCGCACTCGTTTTTCCAAGGTACATCAGGTAAAAGCTCTCGTCTGAAAACACCGCGAAAATTCTTCAATTTCAATTTATTGGCCCACACTTCCAGATCGCTCAACGTCAACGGAATTAATTTTTTTTTACCCGTACATCGTTCAAAGCCGCATTGAGTCGGTTGTTTATCATTTGTCTTAATCCGGCACCTGACGGATCTTTTTCTATAATTGTATCCAACTCGTCGTCGATCATCTTTTTCAGCCATGGAACGAATTTATCTTTTATAGCTGGTGCGACTTTGTCTTTAATGAGGGGTGAAGCGAATTTCTTGAAATAGGGGATACTCGTTTCCGCCAACTCCAGAATCTCTTTCAGTAGACCCCCTTCAATGTTGTTCTTCAACTGCGAATGGCTCAATATCAATCTCAAGCCTTTATTGTGTTTTATGGCTCTCAACACTTGTTTATGTTGTTCGTCCGTCAACATCACCTCGACATTCCCGTTCGTCAACTGATCTCTGTTCAAAGTTAAAATAGCGAGTTTCTGCTTTTTATAAGCGATACGCAACTTGTTCTTTTGACCCTTGGTCAACTGGATTTTATGTCTGTGCTGCATCTCGTTTCTTATCCTATACATATAACACACAATCTACGCAAATGTACGATTTATTTAAACGACTTTGCATTTGCAAATATTTTATTTGACTTTAAAAGTAGCTGCGCATTATTAGACATGGAATTGCATTGCAGAAAGTGCAAAACAAACACACCATCCACGGATGTCAAAACTGTCAAAACGAGAAATAAAAGGTGGCTTGCGACATCAAATTGTGCGATATGCGGCAGTAAGAGAAATTCGTTTATCAAAGACCCGCCGGAAGTTTTGGAAGCTAAAGAGCTGCACAGACCCGTCGTGAAAAAGTTTATAAAACGCCGAATCGTCACGAAAGGTATCGATGACTTGTGGGCGGCCGATCTGTTGATTTTGAAAGAATATGCTAGGGAAAACAAGTGGTATAAATACATTTTAAATGTGATCGACACGTTCAGTAAGTTCGTTTGGTCAGAGCCTTTGAAGAAAAAAGATGGTCCGGATGTGTCATCAGCTTTTGAAAAAATAATTGCCAGGGCCAAAAATGACGGTCATTCACCACCTAAACTCTTACACACCGATAAAGGGACAGAGTTTAAAAATACGCATTTTAACAAGTTGTTGAAAAAACACAACATTAAATTGTACCACACCGAGAGCGAGGAGAAATCCGCAATTATCGAAAGATATCACAGAACGTTAAATGAGAAGTTGAAAGTAAAATTCCAAGTTAGAAATTCCCACAAGTGGCACGACATATTGCAAGAATTGACCGACGAATACAACAAACACGATTTCCACCATACTATAAAAATGAGGCCCGCGGATGTGAATAAAGGCAACGAGCAGGCATTATTAAAAATGTACAACGAATTGGAAAATAAAATACCCCGTAAAAAGGCGAAATTCGATGTGGGAGACAGAGTCCGCATTACGGCGAAAAAAGATGTTTTCGCGAATAAATACAAACAGAACTGGACGTCCGAGATTTTTGTAATCAAGCAAGTTTTAAACACGAGACCCACGACTTATAAGATTGCGGATGAAACTGGTGAAGATATAATTGGAGGGTTCTACGAGAAAGAATTACAACGTACAATGTTTTGATATTATTCAGATAGTCCTATGCTGGGACTATTGTATTTATTTTTTCAGATAGTCCGGTATGGGGACTATTAAATTTCAGATAGTCCTGTGTGAGGACTATTGTATCAGATAGTCCGGCATGGGGACTATTGAATTTCAGATAGTCCTGAGTGGGGACTATTGAATATCAGATAGTCCTGCATGGGGACTATTGCATTTCAGATAGTCCTGCGTGGGGACTATTAAATTTCAGAAAGTCCTGGGCGGGGACTATTGTATTTCAGATAGTCCTGCGTGGGGACTATTGAATTTCAGATAGTCCTGCATGGGGACTATTGTATGAGATAGTCCCGCGTGGGGACTATTGAATTTCAGATAGTCCTGAGTGGGGACTATTGAATATCAGATAGTCCTGCATGGGGACTATTGTATTTCAGATAGTCCTGCGTGGGGACTATTGTATTTAGATAGTCCGGCATGAGGACTATTGAATTTAGATAGTCCGGAGTGGGGACTATTGAATTGCATTTTTTATTTAGATAGTCCGGCGTGGGGACTATTAATGGTAAATTTAAATATGCAAAATAATAACGGTAAATACATTTTATCACCATCTTTTCAACAATAAAAAACAACACTAAAAATGTCAATTTCTATATTAGACAAAATGAATAATGAAATAGACATTGTGAATAATAGTTTTAGTTTTGGAAAAGATGAAATTACCATTATATTCGATGCTGATAATAAATTCTGGTTTAGAGGAAATGATGTATCTAAAATACTTGGATATAGGAGGCCAAGGAAAGCTATTTATGACAATATTAGCAAAAAGCATATTATTAAATATTTAGAGTTAAAAGAACACGACAACTTTCTCCGTTTCGCCGATGAACATCCTGATACTGCATATATAGACGACTCGGGTGTTTGTTCTCTATTGGGAGCGAGTAAAAATAAAAATGAAGAATTTAAAGAATGGATGTTAGAGGAACTGTTACCAACGTTACGAAAAGATCATTATGGATTACAAAATCTGATAGACGATAATAAGAGGTTGAAAGCGCTGGTGAAGAGTAATAGAATCCATCACTTGTTGTCTATTCTCAAAGCACGCAAAAACGAAGACGACGTAAAGCAATACAAGTACATTGATATACAAAGTAAATATTTTGATAAGGAGCAAATTGTGACTGGCGAGTTCGATTATTGTTATGAAGTCGAATATATCCCCGACGGTAACTTGATTAACAAGATTTTAAAAATGATGGATGAAGTGGGCGTCCGATATGATCACGACCGAAAAACGAATTGTATATCGGTTTATGGTGATTTCGATTTTATCAGAGCTGTAAAAAATGCAATGAAAGACATGTGTGTTTTGTGAATAATTCCAATGTCGTCAATTTTAAAAAATAATTAAATTTTGAAATAATTTCTCCGCTTTCATTTTTTACTTAATGTCCAGAGGTCGTTTCACCCACATAGTGATGGATATAGTTTCATATTACAAAGAGGCATTCGAAGACAACCTGTTGCCCAGCCCTTTGCGATGTCTCATAGTGGGTTCTTCAGGCAGCGGCAAAACCAATTTACTGCTCAATTTCATTTACAATAAAAACGGTATTATATTTAAAAACTTGTACGTATTCAGTAAATCCATAGAACAGCCGGCTTATGTTGAGCTGAGAAAAACCTATGCGGACGCGGAGAAAAAGTATAAAAAGAGAATCGCGTATTTCTTCAACAACTGCGATGAACTGCCGGCGGTGGACGAGTGCAAGAATAACTCACTTGTGATATTCGACGATTGTCTGATGGAAGAGCAAAAGGGTATTAAAGACTATTTTATCAGAGGCAGGCATAAAAAGATTTCATGCGTCTACCTGAGCCAGAGTTACGGCAAAGTGGACATGCAAGTCATACGGAATAATATAAATTTCCTTTGTGTCTTCAAACAGAATAAACATTACACCAAACGGATTTACGACGATTTCGTGGGATCGGACATGACTTTCGGTGAATTTGAAAATATATGCAACAAGTGTTGGAATGAGCCTTATGGGTTTCTCTCCGTAAATATGATGAAAAAAGCGCGGTGTGGAAAATACATGTGCAATATGAAAAATGTTTTTAATAAATAACGTCCGCGAACGTTTTTCGAAAATCGATTTCTAGACGCTGTTTTTAATAAATAACGTCCCTGAACGTTTTTCGAAAATCGATTTCTAGACGCTGTTTTTAATAAATAACGTCCGCGAACGTTTTTTAAAATCGATTTCTAAACGCTGTTTTTAATAATTAACGTCCGCGAACGTTTTTTGAAAATCGATGTGTAAACATTATTTTTTAAATAAAAACGTTGTCGTACGTTTTTTATTCGATTCAAAGTTTTTGTGAAAATTTTTGTCACTTTTGTATTTTGATAATCAAACATAAAATTTGCTACAAAAAACCCGACCACCTATATTAGTACGATGAAGAGGAAAAGCGATAAAGAGATTGTCAAGACGTTAGTTAAAAAACACAAGTTGGCCGACAAAATGTGGCCCGACGAGATGACTGCGGACGAGGGTAAAAAAATTGAAAAACTACAAGAAAAATGGGTCGCGGAAAATGAGGAAATCCGAAAAGAACAAGTGAAAGAGCGAGCGGAATTGTTTCGCAAACATCCACCGATACGTGAGCAATATGCACCAAAAATTCCTTTCATACCGATATCTACACATAAAAGTTTAACTGTACAGGAGGCAAAAAAATTGGATAAATTGCAAAACCAATTGGTCAGTGAATCCCAAGCAGTAAAGATTCGTGAAGTTGAAGAAAAACGTGAGATTGAAAAGCGACAGGAACCGGTCGTCAAAGCGATCAAGGAGCAAGGTTCAGATAAAAAGTCACCACCACAACGTCTGTCCGTGTCAAAAACTATACAACGAAAAAAAGACATTTTTAGACCCCGCGCTTTCAGTACACCGGGTCGAGAATTGATGGTGGCGCGTAAGGTGCCTTTACCTCGTGAAGATGAAGATGTGCTCGAACCTCCGCCCGGAGAATCACCTCCACCCGGAGAATCACCTCCACCCGGAGAATCACCACACATCGATCCTTTACCGTCGGAAATAGAATCGCCAGACGAAGGCAGGATAAACCGTTCGATCCGCGAATTCACTGAAAGGCAAGATATTGGGGATATCGCCAAACAACATCTCGCTACCAGCAACGATAGATCTTTCGGTATACGCTACGATTTCAACTTGAACAAACTGGCCATCGGATCGAAGACTATTACGATTGAAAATGATGATGTCATATTAGACAGCACCGGTGATAGATATGCCGGCACACCGGGATTGTGGAGTCTGTTGACGAAAGCGGAAATCAGAGTATCGTCTCCGGGCGAGGGTACGACGCGAGAAAGACTCATAAGTGCGGGTGCTTTCACAGCCCAGGACTTTAATAATTACAAGGATATACTGATAAAATCCGATGCGATTTTTCAGAACAACGATCCAAAGTTGAAACGTCCCAGGTCCAGTCAGTCTTGGAAATGGGTGAATTTGATCAGTGAGATCTGGAAAGAATTTAAACAGTCATCGGGCAGCGGATTGTTGATAGATTCACACGCCCCTGTCGAGTACAAATACATCGATGATGATGATAAATTGATTGAAAGATTAAAGTTTATTCGCGCCGAAGAGGAAGCCGGCAATAACGCTTTTCACAATGAAAAAATCGCCATCGTAAAGTTCATACACGATAAGATGGAAAAACTGGTTTCTCAGCCGAAGGGTCTCGACTACGTAGAGCGTTGTTTGGATGTGATAAAAAATGTTGAAGGTGTAGATAAAAGGGTTTTTCGGAATCTCGGGTTGAGACGTTTGAACATGTATAAAAACGTAAAACTGTTCAAGTAGTCGATTTTATTAGGTGATCAGGAATTCGGTGTTTTTTATTTTTTATTGCTTTCAACCACATTTTTCTTATTTTTCATTGGAATGCGGAAAACCTAAAACCTATATTAGGAATGGAGAAATATTACGAAGAGGCATCGGATAAGATAGCGAGATGCGAATACGTCACGGTCCTACCGGTATCGGACTTGCACTTTAATTCACCCAATAATTTCACCACATTCAAACTGGACCACGGGGATTCGTTTTACAACAACAGGATATTGTTTCACATCCAAGGTGATGTTGTCAAGAAATCCACTGGCGCTAGTTACGCCAGCACGGACCCCATCAAACTCGTGGACAATTTTGCGGCTTATTTGTTCAAGAGTATCGAATTGAAAAAACACAACCAAGTCATCGATTCCGTGGATAAAGTCGGTATCACGAGCACCATCAAAGGGTTGACCACGTACAGCAGATCGGAGGAAAACACGTACTACAGCAGCGGATTCAAATCGGTTTACGACAAGGGCGGCGGCAAGTTCGAAGCACTGGGAACGCTGGCCCACCTGGGTCTGGGCTTCTTTGACAGTCTAAAGTATCCCATGTACAAGGGTGGATTTGAAATAACGTTCACCCGCGCGGAAGACGATGATGCCATCTATCGCTGGACTGAAGGTTCCGGCGCCAATGCTGTTGACGCAGCGGAGGGAAAAATAAAAATTAGCAGCTTCGTGTTGAAAGTCCCCCTCGTGGATTACGACCCCTCCAAGAAGGCCGTGCTCATCGATGGGCTTAAGAAATTGAGCGAAAAAGGCGAATTGGTATATGAATATTTCCGCTGGGATTGTATTGAAAAGTTCGGTGTGATAGGCTCCAATTACACATTTGACATAACGAATCTCTACCGGAATATACTCAATCCGGTCTTTGTGATAATCGGTTTACAGACGAGTCGTAAGAACGATCAGACCAAAGACCCCGGCCAGTTCGACAGTGTAAATATAAAGAATTTCCACGTGAAAATAAACGGTCAACGGTACCCGCAGGAGCAGCAAAATTTGAATATCACGGATAAAAAGTACAGACTGCTATACGACAGCTACTGTTCTATGAGACAAGTCATGTTCAAAAACGATGATGTATATCTCAATATAAACGATTTCATCAACAAATACCCAGTGATGGTGATTGACACACATCTCCATCCGTTTTCGACCGAGAGAAAAAGAAACGATATCCAAATCGAATTGGATTTTACAAACGCGGTTACCGGTCCGGTCGCTGATAAAGGCACTACGGCCTACGTCATCGTGGTATCACAGACCATGTTCACTTATGACGTTAAAAAGGAATATGTACAGATGATGATTTAAATGTGTAGGAAAATAAGAAAGTAGTATCATAAAAAAGTCCCAACAAAAAAAAAGCAATAATATCAGTAAATTGGAAATTGGAAATAACAAAAGATATTGATTAAAAGAAATATTTTTTATTCACAAATAAAAACAACTTGCTCTCTATTCCAGTGAAATGTTGCTGTTCAAAAGCAATTCGGCTTCGACATCCTTGGGTATCTTGTAGTGTCCCCACGGCAGACTGGTGATTCCGTCTTCCAAGATGTATCGCTTGTCATCAGTCGTAGATAGTACTTTTTTATACATTTCAACGCTGTACAACTCATGCCCGTGACTTCTTATGATGTTCATCGATTTGTATAGTTCTTTCTGCTCGAACAAACATTTCTTGTAATCCTCGAAGGTGACTTCATTTTTTACAACAGATTTTTTCACTCCTTTAGATTTTTTTAGCTCGCCACCCTCCAAAGTATAGTTGGCATACATCTTGGATCGCAGTCCTACGAATTCCTTACCGATTACACCACCGAATTCGTCTTTCATCGTTCCCAATTTTTTCTTGTTTACCCGTGGCATATTGAATTGGTTATACTTCTTGTAGTTGGAGGTGTCGTACCTGTCGAGTGTCAGTTTCATATCTTCATAAAAATTCGGTGTCTCTATCAGATACTCCAGACTGTCGGTATCTGTGTACTGCAATTTAGCTTTATCACCGTATTTCGCCTTTATAAAATTGTAATGGAAATCGTATACGAGTGTCTTGGATATGTCCAATATGCTCATCCCAATGTAAATCGCCTTGTTGAATAGTAAACTCATTTTCCTCATGTGCACCGCTGAAAGGTTTTCTGAAAATATCGTTCTGTGTTTGAACTGCGGCTTCGCGATCCATTTGTCGATCTGCTTGTCCTGAGTCGCCAGACGTATGTCCACTCTGTTCCTTATGTTCTCGACAGTTTTTCCATAAATCGAGTTGTTCATCAGTTTGAAAAACTGTTTAGCCGATTTATTCGTTTGCTCCATCCACATGCCCATGTTCTTATCAATGTAGGGTTCCAACCATTTACTTTGACTGAAGCGCAACACTCTGTGTATCTTGGTAAGTTTCATTCCAAGTGTTAAATACAATTTCAAATTTCGATAGTGAATGACATATTTCTCTTTGTCATACAGAGTGGTAAGGAGTTTAACCTCCTTGGAACCGGGTGGGCAACGTTTTTCCGGAGCGAGAGGAAACTCGGAATGCAAATCGTGCAGTTCTTGGGGATACTCCAAGTCGACTTCCAGAATATATCCTTTGTCAGAGTCATCGTCGATCCTCATAACATCTATATCCGTATCAACCCATTCGAAATCACCATACGGCATTGGTTGAGACATCGCCCATCCGTATAGGTTCACGGCATCTAAATACATCAGATAAGTAGTCGGTTCGTCTTTGTTATAAAGAGGCATGTACGGGTTGTTCGCCTTCGCATAGCGATTGCAGCATTGTGATATGCCCCCACGGATGCCTTTGGTGATCATCAAAATCATTTCATAATCGGTCAACAGCTGAAGTTCTATTCCCGTCTGCTTCAACATGGCACTCCATGAAAGCCCCGGGGTTGTGAAATACCATGCGGGGTCGAGTGAGTAAGTTTCTATGCAAATGTTCCTGAAACTTTCCATTACATCGGCTAACAATAACACGTCAGCTTTATTATAAAGTAAGGTGTACTCTTTCATATTCTTTATCTTGAATCCCTCCCAAACCTGTTTTGCACGTGAATAGTCCGAATCGCTGATCCCGCATTTGTTCAGTTTATTGTAAAATTTTTCTTGGCTTGGTAAACTGGTTTCCAAATATTTATCATCGCTGTCCATATAATCGTATGGATAAACACCTTTTTGCCTAAGCATAAGCGCCTGAGTACCCCAACCCCCATATTTACCTATGTGTACAAATCGGTCCAAGTTTTTTACCAGCGTATCGAGCGAGTCAATGGTAAATTTGAATGAATCTACGAATCTTGCTTTTATATTGATATTGAAATCAACTGTGTAGGATATGTATCGTTCCTCGTTATTCGGGATAACATCTATCTTGGTTTTATCATCTAAACGCAGCATTTTTACAAACAGATGAGTGTCGTATCCGGTCAGGTTGTGTATGAATATGGGGACGAATTTCGGAATCTGATAGTTCAAGTTACAAGAGTTGTGTGCTAATCCACGAAATTCACCCGTCAAATGATCGTGATCGAAGACAAAATCAGTTACCAAATCTTTACCGCATATATGACATATCTTTGTTTTTTCTGCCTGCTCTCTCTGTTCGTCAGTCAGCGGGTTCATGGGTTTTTTGTTTGCAAGACAAAATTTTTCAATAGCTTCCAATTCAGATTTCAACACTTTTGCAAATTGTTGAGCAGCATCCACACCGAAATATGTTATCGGTTCTTTATAATCACCATTAGTATACACCGTGTATAATACGAAGCTTCTAGCCGCGTGGTGTTGATATTTATTGGTGTACGATGTGCCGTTTTCCGGTGGTTGACAAGTGTCGATCGGTTCCAGTATGCACTCGAAATCTGCATACATGACGAACGGAATCTTCATCTGACATCTATGATGGGTAAACTTGACGACATCACCTTTTTTTGGCATTCTAATTTTCACCGCTTCGTGTTCCTTACAGAGTTCTTTGTGACTTTGAAGCAGATCTTCTCTACCGAAATGTTGTAAACAACGCCTGCATATGAAGGTTTTATATTTATGATTACTGAGTTGATTTCTCACCAACCCACCCAAGTTTTTTATATAACAATAATGAGATTTATTTGCCGTTTTCATATACAAGAGGTCAACGTGTTGATCTTTTTCATCATCAGTCACAATCAAAGGATATACGTTGAGTTTATTTTCTCCTGCACAAGTATAACCATAAACATTGATGGATATCCCACTGCGTTTTTCGAATTTTTTCACATCATCCAAACTCACAGGAAATTTAATGTCTTTCAACGCTTTGTCAAAATCGTGTTCGTATTCATGGTATTTGCTAACTCTGTGAGGATCTTTAACTTAGCTTTTGTAAAGCTGCGAGTACGGACCATAGAAAACATTTCTGGTCATTGTTTTTAACATTTATGACAGCTTTTTTATTTTTAATGACGTCTGGCAGTTTAATATAACTTGACCCTCTGAATGGTACATATTGGTTTATTGCCAGTTCTAAAAACAAGACTTCGTGTAACGTCCAACCTGACCCCCGTGCCTCGAACTCTTCCATTCGAGTTAATAACTTTGCTTTCGCATCTTTAAACACTTGATGTAAGTCGGTCGTCTTATATATGATTGTATTCTCAGTTTTGAAATACATGGTGTCTATTTCCAGCTGCTTATCCACACCAGGAACATTCCGTCTGTAGTTGGCAGCAAACGAAAAATTTACTTTCAAATTGTACTGTTCCAAATGTTCTTCAATCTTACCAACAATCAAATCTTGATATCTATTTAAAAATATCTGTGGGGTTTTTATACCACGGCAGTTTGTAAATTGATAAGTCAAAAGTCTATTGTTGAATGCTCTCTCTTTTACACAATGTTCATCTTCACTGACGGGTGGAAGGTCAACGGGGGGTTTAAAGAGATTTTTAATCACATTTAGAGCAGAAGAACAAACCATGCTGACACTATTAATCACTTTCTGGATGATTGAAGAAACATTTTCATTTTCAATCCGTGGCTTTTTAATTTCAGGCTGTTCATCGAAATCATCTCTGTTCGGTGATGGTCGTTTATGTGTACCGCTCGTACTGGGTTGTTCATCATTTCGTGCTGAACGAGAAGCGGATGATGGTGGTTGCTTACAGATTGGTCGTTTATGTGTGCCGCTCGTACTAGGTTGTTCATCATTTTGTGTTGGACGAGAATCGGATGTGGTTGGTTGCTTGCAGACTGGTTGTTTATGCTTACTGCTCATACCGGGTTGTCCGTCATTTTGTCCCGGTCGGGAATCGGATGATGTTGGTTGCTTGCATTTCGTTTTATGTCTATTAAAATTGATGTTTAAAATGGTTTTCATACATTTTTCACACGTTACTTTTTTATAGCGCGAATTGTCTTTATTAGGATTTTTCGCACATATCTTTAAATGATGGGAGATGTTCGATTTCGCAATAAGCTTCGCACAAAATTTACAGTTGACTTTGACTGTTTCCATCTTCTGCTGCACTCTATAACAGGAAAATAATAAAGCAGATTAGAATAAATTTAAAAAGACAATATTTTTATCACAATAACAAATTTGCTTGACAAAGGTAATTTCAAACAAATAACATGCTCGCTGGTTAAGAAAAGCAATTTTAATTTAAATAAACCAAAAGTCGCCCTACAACACTTTATCATATAAACACGACATTTTTTGCAATTGATTGTAACAATTGAAATCAGGTTTACAAGGGTCGGTTAAGAGGGCGCCTCGTACTTCCCTCGTACTTCTCTCGTACTTCTCTCGTACTTCTCTCGTACTTAACTCGTACTTCCCTCGTACTTCCCTCGTACTTCCCTTGTACTTCCCTCGTACTTCCCTCGTACTTCCCTCGTACTTCTCTCGTACTTCCCTCGTACTTCCCTCGTACTTCCCTCGTACTTCTCTCGTACTTCCCTCGTACTTCTCTCGTACTTCCCTTGATAAGATGACTCCTTATCCGATTCTTATTGTAAATATTAAATATTATAGTCCTCATTGAGGAAAAGCTGGAATGACAGGTTGACGAATAACTATATCAAACAACTGTTGAATTATAAGGGGAAACTCTAAGTGTTGTACAACGGTAAAATAACACTTTCAGATAATAAATTCAAACACAATATTGAGTTTAAAGTTGACGAATAAAAATAGTTTTTAAAAAACATAATTTAAATACATTTTTGAAATGCCCCATTTAACTTATTTGTTGTGAAAACCCATAATGCATGCATTAGGAATCAATAATGGCTGAAAGCTACGGTTATTATTGCTTGACTGAAAACGAATTTGAACCGTACAACGGGTCACCGGATGCAGCTGGTCTCGATTTGAGAAGTGCGTATAATTATATAGTGCCAAAGCGGGGGCAACAATTGGTAAAAACGGATTTAACTTTTAAATTTCCCGAAGGCTGCTATGGAAGGATCGCGCCAAAATCCGGTCTTGCGCTCAAGCATTGTATCAATGTCGGTGCTGGCGTGGTGGACAGAGACTATACCGGCAACGTCTGTATTCTGTTGATAAATAATTCCGATATCGATTTCCCCGTGCATCGTGGAGATAGGGTGGCGCAAATAATTTGTGAAATGTACAAAAAGCCACCTTGCATCAGATTAGACCAAGTTGAAGAAACTAAACGGAAAGACGGCGGATTCGGAAGCACCGGTGTAAACTGATTAAATTATAAAAAATTATGTTGGAAATCAAAATGTCTCGAGATTTTTTTTTCAGCCTCAGACTTAAAGTAACGGTGATTACCAATCAAAGCGCTCTTCCTTGTCATGTGGTGAAAATCGCTGTGAAAAATACCTAATGTGGATGAAAATCAGGATTATGTTAGGTTAAGAGCTCGCACTACTTTGGATTAAATTTCTGGATTAAATTTTTCTGGATTAAATTCACCATTTTTAAAACCTGATAAAATGGATGAAATTAGCCCAAAATCAGATACAAACTGGCCCAGAACCAGTCAAATATGAGGTTTACATGGGGTCGGTGAAGATGACGCCTCGTACTTCCTTGAATTAAATATCTGGATTATTTTTTTCTGGATTAAATTTACCATTTGAAAAACCTGAAAAATGGTTGAAATCAGCCCGAAATCAGATACAAAGAGGCCCAAAACCATTCAAAAATGAGGTTTACAAGGGTAGGTTAAGAGGAGGCCTCGTACTTCCCTCGTACTTCCCTCGTACTTCCTCGTACTTCCCTCGTACTTCCCTCGTACTTCCTCAAAAGATGCTTGGAAAAACCTGAGAAAATGTTGTAAAATGTTGTAAAATGTTGTAAAATGGTTGTAATTAGCCTACAATCCGATAACAAACTGGTCCAAAACCAGTCAAAAATGAAGTTCTCGGAGGGTCGGAAATCGGAAGTACGAGGTGTTCCAGAAA
Organism: Neoaliturus tenellus; assembly: GCA_030545055.2. Taxonomy (NCBI): domain Eukaryota; kingdom Metazoa; phylum Arthropoda; class Insecta; order Hemiptera; family Cicadellidae; genus Neoaliturus; species Neoaliturus tenellus. The sequence continues at coordinate 79,147 of JAQYXR010000063.1, read as the reverse complement.
GCCTGTTTCATATCTACTGGTCGGTCAGTCGGTCAGTCAGTCGGTCAGTCAGTCAGTCAGTCAGTCAGTCAGTTCGGTCGGTCGGTCGGTCAGTCGGTCGGTCGTGCGGTCGATCGGTCGGTCGGTCGGTCAGTTCGGTCGGTCGGTCGGTCAGTCGGTCAGTCAGTCGGTCAGTCAGTCAGTCAGTCAGTCACTCAGTTCGGTCGGTCGGACGGTCGGTCGGTCGGTCAGTCGGTCAGTTGGTCAGTCAGTTCGGTCGGTCGGTCGGTCAGTCGGTCAGTCTGTCGGTCAGTCAGTCAGTCAGTCAGTTCGGTCGGTCGGTCGGTCGGTCAGTCGGTCGGTCGTGCGGTCGGTCGGTCGGTCGGTCGGTCAGTTCGGTCGGTCGGTCGGTCGGTCGGTCAGTAAGTCAGTCAGTTGGTCAGTCAGTTCGGTCGGTCGGTCGGTCAGTCGGTCAGTCTGTCGGTCAGTCAGTCAGTCAGTCAGTCAGTCAGTCAGGTCGGTCGGTCGGTCGGTCGGTCGGTCGGTCGGTCGGTCGGTCGGTCGGTCGGTCGGTCGGTCGGTCAATCGGTCGGTCAGTCGGTCGGTCGGTTGGTCAGTCGGTCAGTCAGTCAGTCAGTCAGTCAGTCAGGTGGGTTGGTCGGTCGTTCAGTCAGTCAGTCAGTCAGGTCGGTCGGTCGGTCGGTCGGTCGGTTGGTCGGTCGGTCAGTTTGGTCGGTCGGTCGGTCAGTTGGTCAGTCAGTAGGTCAGTCAGTCAGTCAGTCAGTTCATTCGGTCAGTCGGTCAGTCAGTCGGTCAGTCAGTCAGTCAGTTCGGTTGGTCGGTCGGTCAGTCGGTCAGTCAGTAGGTCAGTCAGTCAGTCAGTCAGTTCGGTCGGTCAGTCGGTCAGTCAGTCGGTCAGTCAGTCAGTCAGTCAGTCAGTCAGTTTTGTCGGTCGGTCGGTCAGTAAGTCAGTCAGTCAGTTAGGTCTTTCGGTCGGTCAGTCGGTCGGTCAGTCGGTCAGTCAGTCGGTCAGTCAGTCAGTCAGTCAGTCAGTCAGTCAGTCAGTTCGGTCGGTCGGTCGGTCAGTCGGTCGGTCGGGCGGTCCGTCGGTCGGTCGGTCGGTCAGTTCGGTTTGTCGGTCGGTCAGTCGGTCAGTCAGTCGGTCAGTCAGTCAGTCAGTCATTCAGGTCGGTCGGTCGGTCGGTCGGTCGGTCGGTCGGTCGATCGGTCGGTCGGTCGGTCGGTCGGTCGGTCGGTCAGTCGGTCAGTCTGTCGGTCAGTCAGTCAGTCAATCAGTCAGTCAGTCAGTCAGTCAGGTCGGTCGGTCGGTCGGTCGGTCGGTCGGTCGGTCGGTCAATCGGTCGGTCGGTCGGTCGGTCGGTCGGTCGGTCGGTCGTTCGGTCGGTCGGTCGGTCAGTTCGGTCGGTCGGTCGGTCAGTCAGTCAGTCAGTCAGTCAGTTCGGTCGGTCGGTCGGTCAGTCGGTCAGTCAGTAGGTCAGTCAGTCAGTCAGTCAGTCAGTCAGTTTGGTCGGTCAGTCGGTCAGTCAGTCGGTCAGTCAGTCAGTCAGTTCGGTCGGTCGGTCGGTCGGTCGGTCGGTCGGTCGAAATTTTGCAGAATGCAGCTGACGCACCAACAACAAAAGTGTCAGCTGATATTCGGCGCGGCGTGGCGGCGGCGCAGCGGCGGCAATACTGGCTAGTGGTGGGGGGAGCCGGCTCGTTTTTACCGCTATTCCGCCATTTCAGTTATCGATCCAGGTGTATTAGTATATATCTATGACCCGACCCCTGTATACGTTATGTTAATAACGTCCATATTTACTCAATGGTAGCATTCCGGGCGCCTCTTCGGGTTTACCGGTGAGGCGCCCGGAATACTACCATTGACTGACTCAACACGTCAACAGACGGGTCGGGTTCGTGACAGGAACCAGGGATGAGAGTCCATGACGTCATACCTGGCTCATTTCTCTCATTCCACCGTCTAGCTGTCAAGCACGGTCCAATATATAGGTTAACCTAAATATTGGACTGTGCTTTCAAACAATTCGACATCGACTATTGCAGACGACGACAATCCATTTCGGGATGCAAACTGCAAACTGACATGACATGACATCTCTTATCACACATAAATAGTACTTCGAAAAACTTTTTCCTTTTGGATTGAATAAATTTACTTGTGATAAATACAAATTTTAGATGACAAGTTAAATCAGAGCCAAAATTATTTGAATGTATTATTTGTTATCTAAGTTTTTACTTCCAAATAGGGTAGGGTACATAAGTTTAATTAATTTCTCTCTCATAAGTTAAGGCTTTTTGTTTTAGTATTGTCACGGGCTCTAGTGTTTTACTTACTGTAGGCCCTAGGCCATCTCGTTCTTGTATCTTAGACCCAAAGTACTTCCAGTTAACTTAGTAGTAACTTAATTGGCAAGTATAGTCCTAATAACTGTAGTATGCAATTTTTTGACAAAACCTAGGTGTGAAATCCTTAATATCCTATGAAGGCCTAAAAATAATTTCCAAAAGAATTAAATATTGCAATAGATTGAATAAATTACTCACGATAACTTATTCATCAATTAAACATAGGCATAACATAGATGGGAGGGAGTATTTAGGTTTGATGCCTCGGGTTTGTTTTGTACAATTAACTTTACCGCAATTATTAGTAAAGTCTAGAAAAATTATACATACTCTAACAATTTGAATTTAAAAATATATCATTTTTTTAATTGCTCCCAAATAGCCATAGATGTATGTTATCTGTTTATTACAAAAATTAAATTAACTTACAGTAGCCTAGCCTATGTAGGCCTAAATGGGCTATGATTCTGTTTTATTATCAACCCATGGTTAATGTTGATTATAGTTAACTTAAAATATAGGCTATGAAAAGGCTAAGAAAATACTTTGGCACTGGATTAATAAGTTTTGGAAATACAGCGTTACCATGGAGGTCTAAATTTAATTTATAAGTTAGCTTACCATTTAAGTTTAAGTAAAAAGTTCTCTAAATTGTATTTTAATGCTTCCAAGCACCGGTTTATAACTGGACTCTGTTTAGTTAGCTAAAAATATGATTTTAAAAACAAAATTGTTTGTTTTTAAGGTATTTAAATTAGTCTTAAGTAGTGTAAAATTGTAGGGTCTGGGACGTGACGTCATCACGATGACGTCAGCAGTGATGACGTCATCAATGACGTCACGAATGACGGCACCAATGACGTCATATGATGTCACATGACGTCACATAAATGACGTCATCATGATGACGTCACTGACGTTAATTAGGTCAAGGTCACGCAAGAATAGAAAAAAATTTTTTTTTGCACCTTTGCGATTCCTCAAATTTTGCTGAGAAATTGAAATTTCTCGAGGAATCACAAAAGTGCAAAAAAATATTTTTTTATTCCCTAGCGATCAGACTCTCGACCTAATATATCCGTCAGGGGTCATTGACCCGTCCCAGCAACCCCACTTGAAAAAAAATAATTTTTATATTTTACTTACCCACCGAGAGACTGAGAGCCGAAGAATAATTTCTTCAAACACCCGACAGTGCGACAAACGACACGCGATCCGAACAGCGCCGCGTCCGAAGACGTACTGACTTGTACACAGACGGTATCCCAGGTACCCGGCTCAGTGGTGGGGATAAGGAGGTGGTGGGGGTAAAGTGGTCAGAAGGAAGAAAAAATTAAAATTTTTGCAACAACTCATCCGGTCTGTCCTTTACCGTAACTCGGATTGGAAATATTTCCTGAGAAATATTTATTTTTATTCTTTCTCAGGTGATCTTGGAACTTGGTCGGGAATTGGAGTCACTAACGTAACCTTACTGGCAAAAGTTAGCTCGTCTAAAAGTTTCTGAAACATTTTATCATCCATAGTGATATTTGTGTCCCTTGAGTAAAATTTTGGATTATTTTTGAAGCAACGTTTCATTTTTGTTAAAGTGGAAGTCTTGGACACCTTAACAGAATTATTTTGCTTGGCCAGCAAAAATTTTACTCTTAATAATTTTTCTCGCAAAGTTTCAGCCATAGATGTGTCTCACAGTAAGGTTTGGATAAAACTGAAACACTTAGTCCAGTGTTGTACCTTAGCTGGAAGTAGTGGGGGAACAGGGCTATAGTGGGGGAATGAGTAGTGGAGGGGGTAATGCAGACTGTTGTTGACAAGTGTAGAAACAGTTTGCTGGGAACTGTCCAAGGAGTAACACGTACTGTGCAGAAAAATTAACCGAGAGACTTGTGTAAAATTTAACTCCAAGAAATATTTAATGTAAGACTAAAAGAGGTAGAGCCAAATGAAAAATAATTTTGTAGGAGACGGGTATGGATCAGTTTTGTAGTAAAGTTCAAAATCCACTTGTGTGGAATAAAATTAAATTGTGAGCGAAAAATATTTAGCCACACCTGCAAAATACAAGTGTATGAAAATATTAGGAGACCTGTATAGCTAAATAAAAATTAATTTTGTATCAAACAGTCTTCCAACATTTCAGTTTCTAAGTCTTAACAAGTAAGGAATAAAATATTAAATAAGGAGTGGAAAATAATATGTTAAGTAAAACGTAAGTGTAGTAGTGTAACAAAAATTAATTTTGTGCAAAACAGGCTAGGTTCTGTTTTGCTAAGTTTAATAAGAAGGAAAAATAATAATTTACTCACAGAAAAGTCCCGCGGCGGCGAGGTGTGGCGTGTTTGTTGGCTTGCAATAAACTGACTTACCTTCTGTTGAGCTACATTTAGCCAGTTTGCCAAGAAACCAGTCTGTTATATAAGCATTATGTAACCGTCTCTGCCGGCTGTGCTGAATCCGGCAAGCTAAAATATTATTCTATAGTACACCTGACTTGGACTGAAAATATTCTAAGTCCCAAGACCCCTCCCCCTCCCCCCCCCCTCGGCTCCGGATGAGAAGTGAGCCCCCCCCCCGGGGGAGGAGGAGGTGGCATAGCCCGAGGCGTTGCCTTACCTTGACACGTGTTGTATAATGAGATCCGGTTAGTAATGTATTCAGGTGTGGCTCTTGGAGATTGTCCAATGCCGCAAACAAGTACGTGTCGAGGTCTGGCTGTTTACGTAACCAGGTCCGGTTCCACCACTCCTGACCGGCCCAGCTTCGATTCTCTGAGGCTTAGCTTCTTCGCAGTTGCTTTCAAACATTTCAGCTGAGTGGTTGAAGCTCTGCCCTACAGGATTCGCAATGTAATGTTGGCGCCGCATTATATTGGGAATTCTTTTAGTCTAAGGCATGGCATGTGTAGTTTTAAGAAATATTTTATTTTGCGCTTGCTGCTTCTGCTAGGTCTTGGTGTTGGATTTATTTAGTCTAAGTGTTGTGTGTTGAAAAATATTATTTTGTACTAATCTTCACAGGTTGTCCCCAAGTTGAAATTTTTCTAAATTCGTATCTTGGAGGTACTCCTCCGTAAATTGGCAGTTAAAGTGTTAGGCTTTTTGAGACTTTACAGTCTCTGTAAAATAAAAATTTTTCGAGGTTTAGAACCTCAAGAATTATTTGTTACCAACAATAGCATGGCGCCTAACGAGCCCGGGGGTAGGCCCCTGGGGATCCACCCTTAGGCCTCTTTCGGTCAGGGGCGCTACTGGACCTCATCACTCTAGATGGGTGGTTGGCATCCTTTAGCACGAGGCGTCGGATCCTGACACTGACCGGTGTGCTAGGCAAAAGTCAGTACCTACGGGTTAAGACGGGATCCTCGGTCATGGTTAGCATGGCCTTTTCCAACTTATTGTAGCATGTTTCCCTTAAGGAAACTCAAAATTAAATAAATAATTTTTTATTTAATCACCTCCCCTTAAATGTTGAGATCCCCCCGATGCCTCTGGCCGCCGGCGGTCTTAGGCATCGGGGGGATTTCTTTTTTAATTCTTGAACGACCTTGACCCATATTCATGTGTGAATAAAATAAAATATTTTTGTTCCACATGTTATGTAGGTCAGTCATGACTTAGGCGGATTTTTGCCTGAGTTCTGGGACTGCTCAGGACTTAGAGCGAGATGCGGCTAAGTGTTGGCTGTCCAAACTGTGGTATAACCAAATTTTATTTTATGTTCACACATGAGTAAGGGTAGCAGGTATCCAAGAGTTAAAGTCCTAAGGGTAGGTGAAGCCCCCCCCCTCGGCGGCAGACGAGAAGTGAGCCCCCCCCCGAATTTTTTTTAAAAATTTTTTGACCTTGACCAAAAATTTTTTGCTCCGGACGAAAACTGCGCCCCCCCCCCACGAAATTTTTTTTTGAAAAATTTTTTGACCTTGACCAAAAATTTTTTGCTCCGGACGAAAACTGCGCCCCCCCCCCAAAAATTTTTTTTCGAAAATTTTTTGACCTTGACCAAAAATTTTTTGCTCCGGACGAAAACTGCGCCCCCCCCACGAAATTTTTTTTTGAAAAATTTTTTGACCTTGACCAAAAATTTTTTGCTCCGGACGAAAACTGCGCCCCCCCCCCAAAAATTTTTTTTCGAAAATTTTTTGACCTTGACCAAAAATTTTTTGCTCCGGACGAAAACTGCACCCGAGGGGGGGGAGGGGGAGGGGGAGGGGGAGGGGGAGGGGGAGGGGGAGGGGGAGGGGGAGGGGGAGGTGCCAAGCTAGTAGTGTGAAATTGTTACTTCCAGTACAAGTTAAAATAGTAGTGGTAAATTGTTACCACAAACACAAATTTGTGTCTTTAAACTTCTAATGTAACTTAACCCATTTAAATGTAGGTGCCAAGCCAGTAGTGTGAAATTGTTACTCCCAGTACAAGTTAAAATAGTAGTGGTAAATTGTTACCACAAACACAAATTTGTGTCTTCAAACTTCTAATTTAACTTAACCCATTTAAATGTAGGTGCCAAGCTAGTAGTGTGAAATTGTTACTCCCAGTACAAGTTAAAATAGTAGTGGTAAATTGTTACCACAAATTTGTGTATTCAAACTTCTAATTTAACTTTACCCATTTAAATGTAGGTGCCAAGCCAGTAGTGTGAAATTGTTACTCCCAGTACAAGTTAAAATAGTAGTGGTAAATTGTTACCACAAATTTCTGTATTCAAACTTCTAATTTAAATTAACCCATTTAAATGTAGGTGCCCAGCCAGTAGTGTGAAATTGTTACTCCCAGTACAAGTTAAAATAGTAGTGGTAAATTGTTACCACAAATTTGTGTCTTCAAACTTATAATTTAACTTAACCCATTTAAATGTTGCTACTTAAAGGTAGCACCGTTTTTGTGCTACCTTTCATGTACTATTTTCTACATGTCCAATTTTGCTTTATGTTTTTTAAACAACACTTTTAATTACCGGTTTAATGTAAAACTATAAAATATGTTTATATATATGAATTATTAACAAAACCTTAGTTTTAACATTAAATGTTATTAGGAAACTTCTAATTGAGATAAGCCATTTAAATGTTGCTACTTTTAGGTAGCACCGTTTTGGTGCTACCTATGGTGTACTATTTTACATGTCCAATTTTTGCTTTAGGCTTTTAAACAACACTTTTAACTACTGCTACCAGTCTACCACTGAGGTACCTATGAAGCGAGTTTGGTTCATCTTTTTTTTCTCTAGTTGCTAAGGTGTTTAGGAATTAAAGGTTAGAATTACTTTTAAGGTTAAAAAAAAGCACATGGTGCGAACAGAAAGTTCACTATTGTTTTAACATTAATGGTCATTAGAAAACTTCTAATTGAGCTTAACCCATTTAAATGTTGCTACTTTAAGGTAGCACCGTTTTGGTGCTACCTTTGGTGTACTATTTTTACATGTCACAAAATATATGGGCCTCTGCTTGACGCAGAGACAGGTACATGGCCCCGTTTCTACCCATTATTAAGTGTACTGAGACTTTAGGTTTTAAACAACACTTTTAACTACTGGTTTAATGTAAAACTACGAAATATGTTTATATACATGAAATCTTAACAAAACCTTAGTTTTAATATTAAAGGTAATTTGGAAACTTCTAATTGAGCTTAAACCATTTAAATGTTGCGAATTAAAGGTAGCACCGTTTTGGTGCTACCTTTGGTGTACTATTTTTACATATCCAATTTTGCTTTAGGTTTTTAAACATCACTTTTAACTACCGGTTTAATGTAAAACTACGAAATATGTTTATATATATATGAATTCTTAACCAAACCTCAGTTTTAACATTAAACCGTATTTGGAAACTTCTAATTGCTCACTCAGAGACAAGTACTTGGCCCCGTTACTCTCCATCATTAAGTGTACTTAGGCTTTATGTTTTTAAACAAGACTTTTAACTACTGGTTTAATGTAAAACTACAAAATATGTTTATATACATGATAACTTAACAAAACCTTAGTTTTTAACATTAAAGGTAATTTGGAAACTTCCAATTGGGCTTAACCTATTTAAATGTTGCTTAACCTATTTAAATGTTGCTAATTAAAGGTAGCACCGTTTTGGTGCTACCTTTGGTGTACTATTTATTCCTTGTCAATTTTGCTTAAAGTTTTTAAACAACACTTTTAACTAAGTGTTTAATGTTAAAGTACGAAATATGTTTATATATGACCCTCTGCTGACTTGGAGACAAGTACTTGGCCCCCGTTCCTGTCCATCATTAAGTGTACTGAGGCTTTACGTTTTTAAACAAGACTTTTAACTACTAGTTTAATGTAAAACTACAAAATATGTTTATATATACATGATAACGTAACAAAACCTTAGTTTTTACATTGAAGGTAATTTGGGAACTTTTAATTGAGCTTAAAACATTTAAATGTTGCTAATTAAAGGTAGCACCGTTTTGGTGCTACCTTTGGTGTACTATTTCTTCCTTGTCAAATTTTGCTTAAAGTTTTTAAACAACACTTTTAACTACGGGTTTAATGTTAAAGTACAAAACAACACTTTTAACTACAGGTTTAATGTTAAAGTACAAAATATGTTTACATATGAGCCTCTGCTGACTCAGAGACAAGTACTTGGCACCGTTCCTGTCCATCATTAAGTGTATTTAGGCTTTACGTTTTTAAACAAGACTTTTAACTACTGGTTTAATGTAAAACTATGAAATATGTTTATATATGAGCCTACGCCTGACGCAGAGACAGGTATTTGGTCTTGTTCCTGTCCCTAATTAAGTGTACTGAGGCTTAGGTTTTTAAAAAAAACACTTTTAACTTCTGGTTTAATGTAAAAACTATGAAATATGTTTATATATAAATGATAACTTAACAAAACCTTAGTTTTAACATTAAAGGTAATTTGGAAACCTCCAATTGAGCTTAACCCATTTAAATGTTGCTACTTTTTAATGTAGCAACCGGTAGCACCGTTTTGATGCTATCTTTGGTGTACTATTTTTTTTTTACATGTAAAATTTTGCTTTAGGTTTTTAAACAAAAATTTAAGTATTACGTTAAGGTCAAACTACCAAACATGTTTGTTATCTACATGAATTATTAACAAACTTTTAGTTTTAACTTTAATGATGATTTAGGAATTTCTATTTATGTGTAAAGTTTAACATAATTAGTTTTGTATTTGATTTTATTATTGTTTGGAACACTTGTTATGTGTTGTAGTCAAGCAAGTCTTATTTTGGTATAAAAAATAATAATCTTTAGCACATGTATGTAAAGCTAATTTTTTAATTTCAATTTATTAAATGAAAATGAATGTGGTATTAATGTAAAATATATTAAAAATCAGTTTTAAAAAATCTACAGGAAATTGTCAACAAATTTAAAATGTATCATATTACTGTTAAATGTGCAGTATATCCCTTCATTTTGCATGCCCAGTTGCGCTTCATCATTTATGAAAGTGGTTTGTTGAGTGTGCCCTTATTATTGACATCCGTAAAAAAATTGTTTAAATTTAACACACAATTGTGTATGCGCAGTAGTACTTGTCTACTGCGCATGCGCAGAAGGTTTCCACCACTCTTTGTCGGGTATATAAGCAGGTGGGTTAACCATGCATTTCATTGTTTGGCGAACTTTTGCCAAGTGAACATCTTATTGACAACTTCGGTTATTCCGGATATTTAAAAGGTGTATGCTATTTTTCTTACATTTGACTTCAATATGTCTGAACTGCAGTGTTACATGTTTGATAGTAAACCTGTAGCTGTATTATTTGATCGTGAAAACAATCCATGGTTTAAGGCTAATGATGTATCAGAAATTCTAGAATATAAAAGACCGCGAAAAGCAATAAATGATCTAGTTAAGGAAAAATATAAAAAGTTATGTAAAGATATTGATGGAAACAGTTTAGTGCTACCCTCTAACTTTCAAAAAAGTACCGTATTCATCAATGAACCAGGTTTATATTCCTTAATTTTATCGTCCAAGATGAAATTAGCTAAGCGCTTTCAAGATTGGGTGTTTGAAGAAATACTACCATCAATTCGCAAGTATGGAGAGTATAAACTAAAAAGAGAAAACCTTAAGTTGACTCACTCCTTACGTAAAGCGTTGTCAAATAATCAAAAACTAATTGAAACGTTAATTGATCAAATACCTAAAGTTGCTGTTATACCTGATGATATGGATTTAAAACATATCTTTTGTGTATTGGAAAAGGACACATACTATGAAAAGTATGGAGTAATGGAGTACAAGTGCATTCGTACAGAGAGGAGACGATATAAAAGAGCACTGAAAAGAGCAAAGGAAGATGGTTTTGTACCAAGTTTTACAAGATATCCTGTACCAAACAGTATAAATATCTTTAATAAAGCTAAGGAGGTTATGAATACTTATGGTATGCATTACGAATGTTCTTTGAATAACATACTGACCCCCCATAATTTTGTAAATATTGTAAAAATTATTCTTAATGAATAAACTGTATGAATGTATGTATGAATGTGGGACTTATTAGATTGAGAAGTTAAGGTATTAACTTTAGCTACTTATTTGAAAAGTCTGGTGTGAATGAAGGTCACTGGCGCGGTTGACTAAAAGACCCGTAAACCGTGTGTGTGTGTGTGAATGTGTGTGAATGTGTGTGAATGTGTGTGTGTGTGTGTGTGTGTGTGTGTGTGTGTGTGAATGTGTGTGTGAATGTGTGGAAAACGACGTACACCCACCTCCTCGCGGTGTTTTCTGGGTAACGCTAAGAGGTGTACAACAAATGTCTTGTAAACCACATGAATTAATCTATTTTTTTTTTTATATACATTCATAGGTATATACAATAATAACATTTATTTAAATTAAACAAATTTAAAAGCATTTTAAATGCATACAATTTATAATTGTTGTCACAAAAACACCTCGTGCTTTACTAATAATAAATGAAAACGATATAATGTATGTATAAAATATGAGTTTTTTAATTAATGGAGCTAGAAAAATTAAAGATAGCATTAAATTAGTGTTACCATAAAATTTGTTTATAGAACAATAAGTTTTTCTTCATAATTATAGGTTAATATTTAAAAAAATGTCGAACCTGATTCCCTTATACAAATAATGAATAACAATAGCAATAAACACTTATCTTTAAGATACAAATGTGGTTAGCACTGAATCAGTGGTACCTTTAAATAATGTGAAAAGCCTTATATTTGGAAAAAAAATTATACATTTGCCTAAATAATACAATTTACATGTTTTCCTTCAAACTAACTTTTTAACACACCGATTTTGAACCATAAAAATGTTTTATATACTGGTTTTAAGATCTATATTTAGGTAGCACTAAATTAGAGCTACCATTAAGTTAATAAAATAGCTACATACATTTATAATTATATTTTATTATTTAATTATTAAATATATTTAATTTATTCAATATTTATTTCACTGACTCTTTACAGCACAAATAAGTATAAAAACACAAACTCTGAAACAAGTCAGTCATTTTAATTTTAATGTAAAATAATAAAAGCTCAAAACTTAATACTTTTTTTCAAAATTAAACAAAAGTAGCAACAAAATATCGGTGTTATCTTAAAATATTTATAGAAATTATAATATAGTATGGTTTTATTAATTTAAACTAAATTGAATTCATCCTTATTCTACACATAACGGTAAAACCATTCATTCTGAACCTTAATGCTTAGAACTCTGACATGTTGTTTTTCGAACTCTGACATATTGTCTTTATTTCAAGATACAGCTCAACCTTTCATTATAAATCTTGTTAATTTTTTAAATCTATCTTCTTATTTCTATAAGGGTTTTGTCTGTTACGTCCCTTTTTCTCTCGACCTGCTGAACCGATTTTTAAGATTGAGGCGTCATTTTAAAGCTTAGGATATACCGCAGTGACGAATTGTAATTAAAAAGGTCATATTGTTTCGGGCTTCGACCCTCCTGGCCTTTGATTTATTTCTAGAGGGCACTTTAAATGTTGACCAACTTTTATTGCAAGTTCTTTAATGTGAATTGTAATTTAACAGCTGATTACCTTCAGATGAATTTTAAAAGCCGGATAGTAAACAAAAATAGATCTCCGTCACTTCATAATCAACATTTACGTACTGTAGGTGAGATTCACTCATACAGAATCATAAAACGCGCAATTTGCGCACGGGCCACCTCGTAATATAATAAAAATATAAAACACATGAACTTTTAACTAATTTACCAATAGGGAATACGCTATTACGGTGTTATTCATGATAAGACTTAAGCCCGGGACCATGATACTTTTTCATTTTGAGATCTCTAAAAGCCAAAAACACCGTTTGTTCAATTTGATATATATATGTATGTGTCCATAAACACGATAACTTTTGAATGGAACCTCTGATTTTGATGAAATTTAGTACAGGGGTGTAAGCCAGTATCTACTTAATTGAATTTGTGAAACATAATGATCGGATTATGGGAACGAGGTTTGTAGGGTTTCTAAAGGGTTAAAATTGGGTTTTTGGCATTTTTTTAACCTCAATTTTTTTTTTTAAATTCATGACTTTTAACTAAAACCATTCAAAAGAGCTTAAAACAACGAACAATTTAGTATTTTGAATTTTTACCTAACTTAAATGGTTATTCAGAAAATCCAAACACTATGTTTTACATGTTATTCTTATGGGAAATGAACAAAACCTTCTATCTTGCTTATTTATTGAAATATCTTGATAAACTTGGTATGTACATTAATTAGAAAGCGTTTAACTTATATCTGCTTATAAAATGCATATGGCGGCAAACCTACGTACTCACCTCTATGGGTTTTATGGAAAAATTAAAAAACACCATAACCTGATAAAATTTGGTATGCACATTCACTAGGTAGGGTTTAACTTATATTTAACAATGAAACCCATATGGCGGCAAACCTACATACTTTAAACCCCCATGGATTTTATGAGAAAATAGAAAATATACCAAAATTCCATTGGAAACTTGCTGAGTAAGCAGGTCTGCTGCGATGGGGGTATTATATTTATAGTTACATTAAGGTAGCATTATTTTGATGCCACCTTTACATAATAGTAGTTTTCATCACTAGGAGCAAAAGTGGGTCTTTTTGGTGCGCAATCGTGTTTTAAAAACGAGGCGCAGCCGAGTTTTTAAAAACGATTAAGCATCAAAAAGACACTTTTGCTCAGAGTGATGAACAACGTTTTTTATCATGACGCGAAATTAGACTTTTAGTCGTTAAAAATGTTAACTATAAAGTTGTATTTTCAAGGTTATATTTACAAAGTAAATATTATGCAGTGTTTACATTTCTGTTATTTACAAACAATACTCTTTATAATTTATTGTTTCCAAAATTCTGTTCATCAACATTAATGAATGAATATTAATATACTTATAAAACAGCTGACTTTTCAGTACTAGGACCTAAAAAATTCTCCAGATGATTTTTTAGTCCTAGGACAAGAAAGAATAGGTTTTGATACTATTGAGAGAACAAAAAACAGGCTGATTTCGTGCAGAATGATAAAAAATATATTAATTCAATTATCTTATTGTTTTATTGTGTATTTACATTAAATTTAGTCTACATGTGGGAATTGAGACACCAATTTTTGGAAAATGAATGCATATAATCATGGGATATAGTCTTTATTCTGTAAACCCGGCTTACCCCTTAATCGTTTCCCCTTTAAATTTTCATTTTAAATTTAAAGTGGAAACACTTCTTTTTACAAACAAATTTGTGCTATTATCATTCACTTTTCTTTGTTTAAATTAAATGTAGTCCTTTTTTTTTTTACTCTACTTATAAAGCAGAAAAGATACTGGAACTTAAATCATATAGTTTTGGAACTTGAATCATTATTCCAAACATACAATTTAACTCTCCAATTGTAAATATAAGATGAGAAAAGCTAAAATTTCTATATTTATAGTTATAATTATAGGCATTTAGTCAAATGCCTATAACTCAATAATGGATTGACGGATTAGGACAAGCGATACATCATTGAAAAGGTCTATGTAAGACTAACATTTTAGTAAAAGAAGAATTTGGTTATCTTATTTTAGTCAAAAGTTATGCAAATTATTTCAAATAAATACCCCCTCTCCTTTCTTTCCCCCACCTCCCAGGTCAATAATCGATAACGGCTAGCTGTTACCCCTCTCATTAGTATACCATTATAAAAGTGGAGCGAGCGTTGTTCACTCCTTCATTCCGCTTCTACAAGCCACTCTTGTTGTTTTGTCTCTGCTGTTTACAATATTACTTGCTTCAAAATGCCTCCTCGTCTCAATGAAAATTTCAATTCCTCCGAAATTTCTAATGTTTTTGAACAACCTGAAGACACTTTAAATAACGACAGTGACAGTGAAGATGATGATGAAGATGATGATTATACCGTTGAAATTAATGAAGAACTCAAAGTTATAGCAATTGATCCAGAATCCCCATTCGATACAATAGATAAATTCATGTCTGAAGCTCATAAATGGTTGGACTCAGGATCTTACGTACGAATCGGCTCCTTTATATTGTATGATGATTGTAATTCTTTTCTTGTAACACCAAATGATAGAGACCGCATGCGGCAGTGGGCACAAACAATAAAGGAGTGCTACGAACAAGGTGTGGATGTTGGCGGCTATTTTACAGCACAAGTCGTTTAATAACCAAACTACCCTTCCCCCACCCTACCCCTTCCCAATCCTTATTCCTTCCCCCTCCCCATTTTTAGAACTCATAAATGGCAGGCTATGGACCTCCAGGTTTCTAGTCTGTACTTGCACCTTGCGCCGTCAAGATGCTTACCACTTTGTCTTTTATTTAAACAGGTCTTATAAGTTGTGAATTTGTCATTAATAAGCTTGCATTTGTAGGAGCTACATATACGGTTAAGAATGTCTCCTAGAGATACTTCTTTTGCGCAATTAATTAAAATTGTGAGACAACAAAACGTTACGTTAGTGCAAAAAGAAGTTGAAATAACTGATAAATTTCATGTTAAGACTAACGCAGCTCAAGAGAAAGTGAAATCAACCAAACTTGCTTCGTAGGTACCTCAGTGGTAGACTGATATATATATATATATATATATATATATATATATATATATATATATATAAATGAAATTGAACAAACGGTGTTTTTTTGGTATTTATTTGAAACAATTCGCATAACTTTTGACTAAAATAAGATAACCAAATTCTTCTTTTACTAAAATGTTAGTCTTACATAGACCTTTTCAATGATGTATCGCTTGTCCTAATCCGTCAATCCATTATTGAGTTATAGGCATTTGACTAAATGCCTATAATTATAACTATAAATATAGAAATTTTAGCTTTTCTCATCTTATATTTACAATTGGAGAGTTAAATTGTATGTTTGGAATAATGATTCAAGTTCCAAAACTATATGATTTAAGTTCCAGTATCTTTTCTGCTTTATAAGTAGAGTAAAAAAAAGGACTACATTTAATTTAAACAAAGAAAAGTGAATGATAATAGCACAAATTTGTTTGTAAAAAGAAGTGTTTCCACTTTAAATTTAAAATGAAAATTTAAAGGGGAAACGATTAAGGGGTAAGCCGGGTTTACAGAATAAAGACTATATCCCATGATTATATGCATTCATTTTCCAAAAATTGGTGTCTCAATTCCCACATGTAGACTAAATTTAATGTAAATACACAATAAAACAATAAGATAATTGAATTAATATATTTTTTATCATTCTGCACGAAATCAGCCTGTTTTTTGTTCTCTCAATAGTATCAAAACCTATTCTTTCTTGTCCTAGGACTAAAAAATCATCTGGAGAATTTTTTAGGTCCTAGTACTGAAAAGTCAGCTGTTTTATAAGTATATTAATATTCATTCATTAATGTTGATGAACAGAATTTTGGAAACAATAAATTATAAAGAGTATTGTTTGTAAATAACAGAAATGTAAACACTGCATAATATTTACTTTGTAAATATAACCTTGAAAATACAACTTTATAGTTAACATTTTTAACGACTAAAAGTCTAATTTCGCGTCATGATAAAAAACGTTGTTCATCACTCTGAGCAAAAGTGTCTTTTTGATGCTTAATCGTTTTTAAAAACTCGGCTGCGCCTCGTTTTTAAAACACGATTGCGCACCAAAAAGACCCACTTTTGCTCCTAGTGATGAAAACTACTATTATGTAAAGGTGGCATCAAAATAATGCTACCTTAATGTAACTATAAATATAATACCCCCATCGCAGCAGACCTGCTTACTCAGCAAGTTTCCAATGGAATTTTGGTATATTTTCTATTTTCTCATAAAATCCATGGGGGTTTAAAGTATGTAGGTTTGCCGCCATATGGGTTTCATTGTTAAATATAAGTTAAACCCTACCTAGTGAATGTACATACCAAATTTTATCAGGTTATGGTGTTTTTTAATTTTTCCATAAAACCCATAGAGGTGAGTACGTAGGTTTGCCGCCATATGCATTTTATAAGCAGATATAAGTTAAACGCTTTCTAATTAATGTACATACCAAGTTTATCAAGATATTTCAATAAATAAGCAAGATAGAAGGTTTTGTTCATTTCCCATAAGAATAACATGTAAAACATAGTGTTTGGATTTTCTGAATAACCATTTAAGTTAGGTAAAAATTCAAAATACTAAATTGTTCGTTGTTTTAAGCTCTTTTGAATGGTTTTAGTTAAAAGTCATGAATTTAAAAAAAAAAATTGAGGTTAAAAAAATGCCAAAAACCCAATTTTAACCCTTTAGAAACCCTACAAACCTCGTTCCCATAATCCGATCATTATGTTTCACAAATTCAATTAAGTAGATACTGGCTTACACCCCTGTACTAAATTTCATCAAAATCAGAGGTTCCATTCAAAAGTTATCGTGTTTATGGACACATACATATATATATCAAATTGAACAAACGGTGTTTTTGGCTTTTAGAGATCTCAAAATGAAAAAGTATCATGGTCCCGGGCTTAAGTCTTATCATGAATAACACCGTAATAGCGTATTCCCTATTGGTAAATTAGTTAAAAGTTCATGTGTTTTATATTTTTATTATATTACGAGGTGGCCCGTGCGCAAATTGCGCGTTTTATGATTCTGTATGAGTGAATCTCACCTACAGTACGTAAATGTTGATTATGAAGTGACGGAGATCTATTTTTGTTTACTATCCGGCTTTTAAAATTCATCTGAAGGTAATCAGCTGTTAAATTACAATTCACATTAAAGAACTTGCAATAAAAGTTGGTCAACATTTAAAGTGTCCTCTAGAAATAAATCAAAGGCCAGGAGGGTCGAAGCCCGAAACAATATGACCTTTTTAATTACAATTCGTCACTGCGGTATATCCTAAGCTTTAAAATGACGCCTCAATCTTAAAAATCGGTTCAGCAGGTCGAGAGAAAAAGGGACGTAACAGACAAAACCCTTATAGAAATAAGAAGATAGATTTAAAAAATTAACAAGATTTATAATGAAAGGTTGAGCTGTATCTTGAAATAAAGACAATATGTCAGAGTTCGAAAAACAACATGTCAGAGTTCTAAGCATTAAGGTTCAGAATGAATGGTTTTACCGTTATGTGTAGAATAAGGATGAATTCAATTTAGTTTAAATTAATAAAACCATACTATATTATAATTTCTATAAATATTTTAAGATAACACCGATATTTTGTTGCTACTTTTGTTTAATTTTGAAAAAAAGTATTAAGTTTTGAGCTTTTATTATTTTACATTAAAATTAAAATGACTGACTTGTTTCAGAGTTTGTGTTTTTATACTTATTTGTGCTGTAAAGAGTCAGTGAAATAAATATTGAATAAATTAAATATATTTAATAATTAAATAATAAAATATAATTATAAATGTATGTAGCTATTTTATTAACTTAATGGTAGCTCTAATTTAGTGCTACCTAAATATAGATCTTAAAACCAGTATATAAAACATTTTTATGGTTCAAAATCGGTGTGTTAAAAAGTTAGTTTGAAGGAAAACATGTAAATTGTATTATTTAGGCAAATGTATAATTTTTTTTCCAAATATAAGGCTTTTCACATTATTTAAAGGTACCACTGATTCAGTGCTAACCACATTTGTATCTTAAAGATAAGTGTTTATTGCGATTGTTATTCATTATTTGTATAAGGGAATCAGGTTCGACATTTTTTTAAATATTAACCTATAATTATGAAGAAAAACTTATTGTTCTATAAACAAATTTTATGGTAACACTAATTTAATGCTATCTTTATTTTTTCTAGCTCCATTAATTAAAAAACTCATATTTTATACATACATTATATCGTTTTCATCTATTATTAGTAAAGCACGAGGTGTTTTTGTGACAACAATTATAAATTGTATGCATTTAAAATGCTTTTAAATTTGTTTAATTTAAATAAATGTTATTATTGTATATACCTATGAATGTATATTAAAAAAAAAAATAGATTAATTCATGTGGTTTACAAGACATTTGTTGTACACCTCTTAGCGTTACCCAGAAAACACCGCGAGGAGGTGGGTGTACGTCGTTTTCCACACATTCACACACACATTCACACACACACACACACACACACACACACACACACACACACACACACACATTCACACACATTCACACACATTCACACACACACACACGGTTTACGGGTCTTTTAGTCAACCGCGCCAGTGACCTTCATTCACACCAGACTTTTCAAATAAGTAGCTAAAGTTAATACCTTAACTTCTCAATCTAATAAGTCCCACATTCATACATACATTCATACAGTTTATTCATTAAGAATAATTTTTACAATATTTACAAAATTATGGGGGGTCAGTATGTTATTCAAAGAACATTCGTAATGCATACCATAAGTATTCATAACCTCCTTAGCTTTATTAAAGATATTTATACTGTTTGGTACAGGATATCTTGTAAAACTTGGTACAAAATCATCTTCCTTTGCTCTTTTCAGTGCTCTTTTATATCGTCTCCTCTCTGTACGAATGCACTTGTACTCCATTACTCCATACTTTTCATAGTATGTGTCCTTTTCCAATACACAAAAGATATGTTTTAAATCCATATCATCAGGTATAACAGCAACTATAGGTATTTGATCAATTAACGTTTCAATTAGTTTTTGATTATTTGACAACGCTTTACGTAAGGAGTGAGTCAACTTAAGGTTTTCTCTTTTTAGTTTATACTCTCCATACTTGCGAATTGATGGTAGTATTTCTTCAAACACCCAATCTTGAAAGCGCTTAGCTAATTTCATCTTGGACGATAAAATTAAGGAATATAAACCTGGTTCATTGATGAATACGGTACTTTTTTTAAAGTTAGAGGGTAGCACTAAACTGTTTCCATCAATATCTTTACATAACTTTTTATATTTTTCCTTAACTAGATCATTTATTGCTTTTCGCGGTCTTTTATATTCTAGAATTTCTGATACATCATTAGCCTTAAACCATGGATTGTTTTCACGATCAAATAATACAGCTACAGGTTTACTATCAAACATGTAACACTGCAGTTCAGACATATTGAAGTCAAATGTAAGAAAAATAGCATACACCTTTTAAATATCCGGAATAACCGAAGTTGTCAATAAGATGTTCACTTGGCAAAAGTTCGCCAAACAATGAAATGCATGGTTAACCCACCTGCTTATATACCCGACAAAGAGTGGTGGAAACCTTCTGCGCATGCGCAGTAGACAAGTACTACTGCGCATACACAATTGTATGTTAAATTTAAACAATTTTTTTACGGATGTCAATAATAAGGGCACACTCAACAAACCACTTTCATAAATGATGAAGCGCAACTGGGCATGCAAAATGAAGGGATATACTGCACATTTAACAGTAATATGATACATTTTAAATTTGTTGACAATTTCCTGTAGATTTTTTAAAACTGATTTTTAATATATTTTACATTAATACCACATTCATTTTCATTTAATAAATTGAAATTAAAAAATTAGCTTTACATACATGTGCTAAAGATTATTATTTTTTATACCAAAATAAGACTTGCTTGACTACAACACATAACAAGTGTTCCAAACAATAATAAAATCAAATACAAAACTAATTATGTTAAACTTTACACATAAATAGAAATTCCTAAATCATCATTAAAGTTAAAACTAAAAGTTTGTTAATAATTCATGTAGATAACAAACATGTTTGGTAGTTTGACCTTAACGTAATACTTAAATTTTTGTTTAAAAACCTAAAGCAAAATTTTACATGTAAAAAAAAAATAGTACACCAAAGATAGCATCAAAACGGTGCTACCGGTTGCTACATTAAAAAGTAGCAACATTTAAATGGGTTAAGCTCAATTGGAGGTTTCCAAATTACCTTTAATGTTAAAACTAAGGTTTTGTTAAGTTATCATTTATATATAAACATATTTCATAGTTTTTACATTAAACCAGAAGTTAAAAGTGTTTTTTTTTTAAACCTACAGCCTCAGTACACTTAATTAGGGACAGGAACAAGACCAAATACCTGTCTCTGCGTCAGGCGTAGGCTCATATATAAACATATTTCATAGTTTTACATTAAACCAGTAGTTAAAAGTCTTGTTTAAAAACGTAAAGCCTAAATACACTTAATGATGGACAGGAACGGTGCCAAGTACTTGTCTCTGAGTCAGCAGAGGCTCATATGTAAACATATTTTGTACTTTAACATTAAACCTGTAGTTAAAAGTGTTGTTTTGTACTTTAACATTAAACCCGTAGTTAAAAGTGTTGTTTAAAAACTTTAAGCAAAATTTGACAAGGAAGAAATAGTACACCAAAGGTAGCACCAAAACGGTGCTACCTTTAATTAGCAACATTTAAATGTTTTAAGCTCAATTAAAAGTTCCCAAATTACCTTCAATGTAAAAACTAAGGTTTTGTTACGTTATCATGTATATATAAACATATTTTGTAGTTTTACATTAAACTAGTAGTTAAAAGTCTTGTTTAAAAACGTAAAGCCTCAGTACACTTAATGATGGACAGGAACGGGGGCCAAGTACTTGTCTCCAAGTCAGCAGAGGGTCATATATAAACATATTTCGTACTTTAACATTAAACACTTAGTTAAAAGTGTTGTTTAAAAACTTTAAGCAAAATTGACAAGGAATAAATAGTACACCAAAGGTAGCACCAAAACGGTGCTACCTTTAATTAGCAACATTTAAATAGGTTAAGCAACATTTAAATAGGTTAAGCCCAATTGGAAGTTTCCAAATTACCTTTAATGTTAAAAACTAAGGTTTTGTTAAGTTATCATGTATATAAACATATTTTGTAGTTTTACATTAAACCAGTAGTTAAAAGTCTTGTTTAAAAACATAAAGCCTAAGTACACTTAATGATGGAGAGTAACGGGGCCAAGTACTTGTCTCTGAGTGAGCAATTAGAAGTTTCCAAATACGGTTTAATGTTAAAACTAAGGTTTGGTTAAGAATTCATATATATATAAACATATTTCGTAGTTTTACATTAAACCGGTAGTTAAAAGTGATGTTTAAAAACCTAAAGCAAAATTGGATATGTAAAAATAGTACACCAAAGGTAGCACCAAAACGGTGCTACCTTTAATTCGCAACATTTAAATGGTTTAAGCTCAATTAGAAGTTTCCAAATTACCTTTAATATTAAAACTAAGGTTTTGTTAAGATTTCATGTATATAAACATATTTCGTAGTTTTACATTAAACCAGTAGTTAAAAGTGTTGTTTAAAACCTAAAGTCTCAGTACACTTAATAATGGGTAGAAACGGGGCCAAGTACCTGTCTCTGCGTCAAGCAGAGGCCCATATATTTTGTGACATGTAAAAATAGTACACCAAAGGTAGCACCAAAACGGTGCTACCTTAAAGTAGCAACATTTAAATGGGTTAAGCTCAATTAGAAGTTTTCTAATGACCAATAATGTTAAAACAATAGTGAACTTTCTGTTCGCACCATGTGCTTTTTTTTAACCTTAAAAGTAATTCTAACCTTTAATTCCTAAACACCTTAGCAACTAGAGAAAAAAAAGATGAACCAAACTCGCTTCATAGGTACCTCAGTGGTAGACTGGTAGCAGTAGTTAAAAGTGTTGTTTAAAAGCCTAAAGCAAAAATTGGACATGTAAAATAGTACACCATAGGTAGCACCAAAACGGTGCTACCTAAAAGTAGCAACATTTAAATGGCTTATCTCAATTAGAAGTTTCCTAATAACATTTAATGTTAAAACTAAGGTTTTGTTAATAATTCATATATATAAACATATTTTATAGTTTTACATTAAACCGGTAATTAAAAGTGTTGTTTAAAAAACATAAAGCAAAATTGGACATGTAGAAAATAGTACATGAAAGGTAGCACCAAAACGGTGCTACCTTTAAGTAGCAACATTTAAATGGGTTAAGTTAAATTATAAGTTTGAAGACACAAATTTGTGGTAACAATTTACCACTACTATTTTAACTTGTACTGGGAGTAACAATTTCACACTACTGGCTGGGCACCTACATTTAAATGGGTTAATTTAAATTAGAAGTTTGAATACAGAAATTTGTGGTAACAATTTACCACTACTATTTTAACTTGTACTGGGAGTAACAATTTCACACTACTGGCTTGGCACCTACATTTAAATGGGTAAAGTTAAATTAGAAGTTTGAATACACAAATTTGTGGTAACAATTTACCACTACTATTTTAACTTGTACTGGGAGTAACAATTTCACACTACTAGCTTGGCACCTACATTTAAATGGGTTAAGTTAAATTAGAAGTTTGAAGACACAAATTTGTGTTTGTGGTAACAATTTACCACTACTATTTTAACTTGTACTGGGAGTAACAATTTCACACTACTGGCTTGGCACCTACATTTAAATGGGTTAAGTTACATTAGAAGTTTAAAGACACAAATTTGTGTTTGTGGTAACAATTTACCACTACTATTTTAACTTGTACTGGAAGTAACAATTTCACACTACTAGCTTGGCACCTCCCCCTCCCCCTACCCCTCCCCCTCCCCCTCCCCCCCCCTCGGGTGCAGTTTTCGTCCGGAGCAAAAAATTTTTGGTCAAGGTCAAAAAATTTTCGAAAAAAATTTTTTGGGGGGGGGCGCAGTTTTCGTCCGGAGCAAAAAATTTTTGGTCAAGGTCAAAAAATTTTTCAAAAAAAAATTTCGTGGGGGGGGGCGCAGTTTTCGTCCGGAGCAAAAAATTTTTGGTCAAGGTCAAAAAATTTTAAAAAAAAATCGGGGGGGGCTCACTTCTCGTCTGCCGCCGAGGGGGGGGGGGCTTCACCT
This sequence comes from Neoaliturus tenellus, assembly GCA_030545055.2. Classification (NCBI taxonomy): domain Eukaryota; kingdom Metazoa; phylum Arthropoda; class Insecta; order Hemiptera; family Cicadellidae; genus Neoaliturus; species Neoaliturus tenellus. The sequence goes on along the minus strand of JAQYXR010000063.1, from coordinate 55,421 downwards.
ACCCTTAGGACTTTAACTCTTGGATACCTGCTACCCTTACTCATGTGTGAACATAAAATAAAATTTGGTTATACCACAGTTTGGACAGCCAACACTTAGCCGCATCTCGCTCTAAGTCCTGAGCAGTCCCAGAACTCAGGCAAAAATCCGCCTAAGTCATGACTGACCTACATAACATGTGGAACAAAAATATTTTATTTTATTCACACATGAATATGGGTCAAGGTCGTTCAAGAATTAAAAAAGAAATCCCCCCGATGCCTAAGACCGCCGGCGGCCAGAGGCATCGGGGGGATCTCAACATTTAAGGGGAGGTGATTAAATAAAAAATTATTTATTTAATTTTGAGTTTCCTTAAGGGAAACATGCTACAATAATTTGGAAAAGGCCATGCTAACCATGACCGAGGATCCCGTCTTAACCCGTAGGTACTGACTTTTGCCTAGCACACCGGTCAGTGTCAGGATCCGACGCCTCGTGCTAAAGGATGCCAACCACCCATCTAGAGTGATGAGGTCCAGTAGCGCCCCTGACCGAAAGAGGCCTAAGGGTGGATCCCCAGGGGCCTACCCCCGGGCTCGTTAGGCGCCATGCTATTGTTGGTAACAAATAATTCTTGAGGTTCTAAACCTCGAAAAATTTTTATTTTACAGAGACTGTAAAGTCTCAAAAAGCCTAACACTTTAACTGCCAATTTACGGAGGAGTACCTCCAAGATACGAATTTAGAAAAATTTCAACTTGGGGACAACCTGTGAAGATTAGTACAAAATAATATTTTTCAACACACAACACTTAGACTAAATAAATCCAACACCAAGACCTAGCAGAAGCAGCAAGCGCAAAATAAAATATTTCTTAAAACTACACATGCCATGCCTTAGACTAAAAGAATTCCCAATATAATGCGGCGCCAACATTACATTGCGAATCCTGTAGGGCAGAGCTTCAACCACTCAGCTGAAATGTTTGAAAGCAACTGCGAAGAAGCTAAGCCTCAGAGAATCGAAGCTGGGCCGGTCAGGAGTGGTGGAACCGGACCTGGTTACGTAAACAGCCAGACCTCGACACGTACTTGTTTGCGGCATTGGACAATCTCCAAGAGCCACACCTGAATACATTACTAACCGGATCTCATTATACAACACGTGTCAAGGTAAGGCAACGCCTCGGGCTATGCCACCTCCTCCTCCCCCGGGGGGGGGGGCTCACTTCTCATCCGGAGCCGAGGGGGGGGGGGAGGGGGAGGGGTCTTGGGACTTAGAATATTTTCAGTCCAAGTCAGGTGTACTATAGAATAATATTTTAGCTTGCCGGATTCAGCACAGCCGGCAGAGACGGTTACATAATGCTTATATAACAGACTGGTTTCTTGGCAAACTGGCTAAATGTAGCTCAACAGAAGGTAAGTCAGTTTATTGCAAGCCAACAAACACGCCACACCTCGCCGCCGCGGGACTTTTATGTGAGTAAATTATTATTTTTCCTTCTTATTAAACTTAGCAAAACAGAACCTAGCCTGTTTTGCACAAAATTAATTTTTGTTACACTACTACACTTACGTTTTACTTAACATATTATTTTCCACTCCTTATTTAATATTTTATTCCTTACTTGTTAAGACTTAGAAACTGAAATGTTGGAAGACTGTTTGATACAAAATTAATTTTTATTTAGCTATACAGGTCTCCTAATATTTTCATACACTTGTATTTTGCAGGTGTGGCTAAATATTTTTCGCTCACAATTTAATTTTATTCCACACAAGTGGATTTTGAACTTTACTACAAAACTGATCCATACCCGTCTCCTACAAAATTATTTTTCATTTGGCTCTACCTCTTTTAGTCTTACATTAAATATTTCTTGGAGTTAAATTTTACACAAGTCTCTCGGTTAATTTTTCTGTACAGTACGTGTTACTCCTTGGACAGTTCCCAGCAAACTGTTTCTACACTTGTCAACAACAGTCTGCATTACCCCCTCCACTACTCATTCCCCCACTATAGCCCTGTTCCCCCACTACTTCCAGCTAAGGTACAACACTGGACTAAGTGTTTCAGTTTTATCCAAACCTTACTGTGAGACACATCTATGGCTGAAACTTTGCGAGAAAAATTATTAAGAGTAAAATTTTTGCTGGCCAAGCAAAATAATTCTGTTAAGGTGTCCAAGACTTCCACTTTAACAAAAATGAAACGTTGCTTCAAAAATAATCCAAAATTTTACTCAAGGGACACAAATATCACTATGGATGATAAAATGTTTCAGAAACTTTTAGACGAGCTAACTTTTGCCAGTAAGGTTACGTTAGTGACTCCAATTCCCGACCAAGTTCCAAGATCACCTGAGAAAGAATAAAAATAAATATTTCTCAGGAAATATTTCCAATCCGAGTTACGGTAAAGGACAGACTCGGATGAGTTGTTGCAAAAATTTTAATTTTTTCTTCCTTCTGACCACTTTACCCCCACCACCTCCTTATCCCCACCACTGAGCCGGGTACCTGGGATACCGTCTGTGTACAAGTCAGTACGTCTTCGGACGCGGCGCTGTTCGGATCGCGTGTCGTTTGTCGCACTGTCGGGTGTTTGAAGAAATTATTCTTCGGCTCTCAGTCTCTCGGTGGGTAAGTAAAATATAAAAATTATTTTTTTTTCAAGTGGGGTTGCTGGGACGGGTCAATGACCCCTGACGGATATATTAGGTCGAGAGTCTGATCGCTAGGGAATAAAAAAATATTTTTTTGCACTTTTGTGATTCCTCGAGAAATTTCAATTTCTCAGCAAAATTTGAGGAATCGCAAAGGTGCAAAAAAAAAATTTTTTCTATTCTTGCGTGACCTTGACCTAATTAACGTCAGTGACGTCATCATGATGACGTCAGCGGTAATGACGTCACCATGACGTCATTTATGTGACGTCATGTGACATCATATGACGTCATTGGTGCCGTCATTCGTGACGTCATTGATGACGTCATCACTGCTGACGTCATCGTGATGACGTCACGTCCCAGCAGCCCCACTTTTACACTACTGTCTTATAACTTAAGTACCGTATCCAAAACCCATAGGCAACTTTATTGTTTAGTCAATTAAATATACAAACTGGGCACTGTCAGAACACCCAGGGCTTTTAAATACTCCCGACAAGAAGTGCGAGGGCGGAAGCCTAAAGATGCACCTGCCTTTTTTTTTGCCAGATGAGAATTTGAGTCAAGTTTGTGAAGTACAAGTGACATGATAGGTAAATCAGTACATAGCCTATTACCTCTTTTCTTAACCAAAGATGAAACATTTATACCTGCAGTTTATGTTTGTGTTGTGGTAAAATGTTTTTAATAGCACTGTAAATCCAGCTGCACACATCAATTGCCACGACTCTGGCATGGCAAGACAAAATTACCAAAATGAATTATCAAAATTTTGGTATCAAACAAAAAGCATTGATTGTAAAGTCTATTCATTAGTTATATCGTCAATGCTTATAGGCTTGTTTCGAAATTTTAGAAAATAATGAACATAACTCTTATGACTGATTTTGATAGTAAAATAACTTCGGTAATCTGCAAAACGTTTTACACAATGCTCTGTTCAATGGTTTGCTAAACTCAATCAAATAGCTGCCACGTAACATCTAAATTATTTACATGTAATTTTAAGAAGAGGAGCCTTAGATTTAAATAAGGTCACAGTAATAGCTGCTTGACTATGAAGCAATAGGTTTCATATTGTCTATTATACTTATTTTGATTTGAAAAACCTTGTTCGAGTTGTCTTTCCTTCGGAGAAGACTATTTTAAACTGGACTTGTTTTGTTACTATCAACCATTACTTAGTTTGATGGCATCATTGATAAATGAAATTAGGCAATGTAAGTTTAAAAAGGAACTGTACGGTTCCAAACTTTATGAGACTACATCTTACACAATTTGAAACTCATGACTGCGAGTGTGCCTCAGAAGGAAAGATAAGCCAAAGCTTTCACGGCCAACAACACATGAATACTTATGGATTTAAGTATTTAAGGTATGGTAATAAATTTTATAGATAAGTTTGGAAGCACAAAGATGAGATTGATATCTTTATTAAAAAAACTGCCGAATGAAACATATTTGAAAAATGGCGTATTTCTCTTCTCTAACTTTTCTGATTCACACCCCTATGACTTTGTTAGGTTTGTATTCATACAATATTTTACATTAGGATAGTTTCAACGGTTTCAATAACAAATAAAAATAGAAAGAAGAATCTGTGATAAAAATATTATTTATTGAAAAACCTTTTTAGTACAAAAAATAATTGATTATGCTTCCAAAAACTTTATTTCTTCATTGAGCTCCTTGGACATATTTAATTACTGAAACTGAAAAAAAACATTTTGTTAATAAATGTTTTGAACATGTCCATTATGTGGTATAGACACAGAATTCATAGAGCCTAAATACACCTGTAACGCTCACAGTTGGACATATTATTGTATTTGCTGGTTCGTATAGACAACCAAATGTTCATAAAACTAAATTACTTACAAAACCAGGTTAACCGAGCCTTCCTCGTTGGTTTTAATTCAGTTTTGATATAGTGATATAGTGTCACGGTAATAAAGCTATTAAATTTCCCCCAACAACCAACTATACTTCTTCACAGTTAACAGCTGTTTCAAAAAGTCTGCTTAACATTTGTGTTCCTTTATTTTTGTATACCTTTTGTTGTTATTTCGTTACCAAAATAGCAACCAAGGCCAATGTTAAAAAATATTGTTGTTGTTAAGACCAATGTTAAAAATTACGATTTTAAAACTTAAATTTAGACAAAATTCGATTTTTCCTGTTATTGAGGCCTTTTCTAAACTTATTTTGGACCAAAAAACTCTTAAATGCAAAGTTTAAGCAAAATCTAACCGCTAGATTTCGAGATCATGGAACACACATCCCTCAGACATTGCTCGTATTATAGGATTCAATAGCTCAAAAATTTAATAGAAACATGTTTTGATGTTAAGTCATCATAATCTTCAACTGCCGACACAAAGTTCTTCGGCTATAAGGCCTTGTCATCTATGTATATAAAAGAAATTTGTGTTAGTAACACTATTTTAAACTCAAGAACGGCTAAATCAATTTGGTTGAAAAAAATGGTGGGGAGGCAACTTAGAACCAGGAGAGGGACATTGTTTTATCCCATTCCTGTGCGACTTGACATAGCCCCAGGACTGTCATAAACGCACCCATGACAGATTATTTAGGAGTTTTTGATGTGAGCTGTTTATGAACACAAAATATGGCAAAAAATGTTTCTTTGTATTTTATTCTATAATATAAACAACTGTTCTTTTTTAAAGTATTGAGGGAAGATTGGTAATGAAAAATTAGAGGATATTCTAGACTTGCGGCAAGTGAGCGAAGCGTACAAGCTGAACCTGATTGAGCCTAGCCAAAGAACTCACCTAAAGGGGCAAAAATTACTCAGGTTGGCATTGCAAAGCATGCCTGGTAACAGTTAAATAAAAACACACATATAGTTTACACGCACCCAAATTAAAACAAATTTCGAACATACTATTACACAGGCCTACCTACAACACAGAAACAATAATTTACAACGATCATCAGATCGATCGTCAGAGACAGACTTCCTATAATCGTTGAGCTCTTTTGACGGAACTTGTAAGTAATTCAGTCCAAGGTATATTCTCACAACTCAAGGGATAAAACATTGCTGTGAGTTTGTTTTTTGTCTGAAAATTACAAACTTGATGTCATTTTAAATATTATCATAGTGTCTTTCATTTGACATTATAGAAAATTAATTTAAAAAATTATCCACTCGAATAACGAATAAAAAACAATGTATATTATCACCATTTTTAAACCATGTTTAACAATTTTTTGAGGTTTGTTAAAAAATGTATCCACGTCAAATGAACCGCCATACCATTATGGTGAACATATCAAGTTTCATGCGAATCCGATGCAAGATTATCAAGATAAAGTGTTTTAAAGACACCTATAATTAACACGGTTCTTATGGGACTAAAAATCAGGATGGTGAAGGTTCTGCAGACTCTTAAGAAAAAAGAAAAAAATCTTAAGAACTGGAACATTTTTAATGTTAGGCTACTGTAACTTATCACCCCTCATGCCAAAAGAAACCAACACTTTCTACAAACTGCTTGAAAGCTACAAAAGAGTGTTAACTTAAATCTTCTTTCGTAAATAAGGAGAAAATAAATTAGGGCCAATAATACTGGTATTTAACTTTTGATTGCTGTTAACACTGGCTTCAAATAGCCTAAATTTTGCAAAACCTTAAACCCCAGAAAAAAATAGCAACACCCACCCCCCTTAAAAACATAAGAGTCAGGCAACCTTAAGTTATGTTGTTTATTTATAAGATACAATCAATTATATAATTTAAGGCAATGGTCCTTAAGTTACCTATTTCAGGTAGACCTAACTGAAATTTGGTTTAGGCTATTACAACCAACTCTTAAGAATGTTAATTACAGTTTCTACCTTGGAATAAGTTATACTTTTCAAATTGGTACAGTAACCTATAGCCTATGTCTACCATGTTAGGCCAAGGTCAGGTGAGGATCTCATTGCTTTAACCTAAGTTAGTTCTAAGGCTAAATTGATTTACACCTACATCTTACATCCTACATCCGGTGTCTTCGCCACATTCGGTTGATTGGGGAGTCATCATTCTTCTTCCGGTCGATCCAGGTCTTAGCGAAGACCTAATCATTTCTGTAACAGATACAGATACTCGATAAGAAAATAACCTAGGACCTAGAGGTTTATAATTAAAGACCAAAGTTCAAACAAGAAGGATCTAGTCCCCTTACTAACTTGAAAACTCCAAATCATGAGTCGAATTAGCCCAATCAAAAAACTTTTCGTAATAGCACCAAATTCCTAACATTAAAGAAATAAATTCCAATGTCCGATGGTTGTAGCTAAACTCAAGAACTAACTTGCCAAACTAAGTTACCTACTGTACCGTACCTCCGTAACCCCCCAGCTACGTTTATTCCTAAGGCAAACTATATACCTAAATCAAACCGTAACTAAATGAAAAATTAATTGTATCCCCCGTAATTTTGAGTTAGCAAGTCAACTATGAATGCAAGCAATTGGGGAAATGTAACTTAAATTGAGATAAGTAATCCTAGGCCTGACATCAAGATTGATCTAGGTATTGAGGGTGGAATAAGTATAAGGTAGATAGGCCTAGGTCAGAAATCAGTCATTTATTTGCCACTGACATCCTACTAATGCAAATATGCATTAGCAATTGTCAGGTACAATTATAAAATTTAACATTAAAATTACTGTACAGAAAAAAAATTCATAAAAAATATTTAAAACAGTCAAAAAGAGAGAAATGTAGCGATATAAATTATTTTACCGAGTAACAGAGAATAAAATTCAACGATAAATTATTTATTAATTTTATATTTATTAAATTAAATTATTTAACAAGTACTCCCTAAGGTACTCCTGTGTGCAGGTATTAATGAGGCCTAGATGTCAACCTAGGCAAGGTGGTGGTAATATGGACTGGTGGTAATAATATGTTGCATTTTAGCGAATTTCCCTATAGGGAATACGCTATTACGGTAGTAGTCACGGTAAGACCTAAGCCCGGGACCATGATACTTTTTCGTTTTGAGGTCCCTAGAAGCCAAAAACACTGTTCGTTCAAATTGATATATATGTATATATATATATATGTCTATATATATATATCTATGTGTCCGTGAACACGATAACTTTTGAACGGAACCTCCGATTTTGATGAAATTTGGTACAGGGGTGTAAGCCAGTGCCTACTAGGTCGAGTTCGTGAACCAGAATGATCGGACCATGGGAACGGGGTTTTATGGGGTTTCAAAAGGGTTAAAAATGGGTTTTGGCTTTTTTTACTTTTCTTTAGAAAATTCAACAATTTTAACTTAAACCATTTAAAAGAGCTTAAAAAAACAAACAATTTAGTATTTTGAATTTTTTACCTAGCTTAAATGGTTATGGAGAAAATCCAAAAAGTATGTTTTCCATATTATTCTTATGAAAAATCAACAAAACCTTCTATCTTGCTTATTTATTGACATATCTTGATAAAATTTGGTATGTACATTCATTAGGAAGCGTTTAACTTATATTTACTTAGAAAACCCATATGGCGGCAAACCTATGTACTCACCCCTATAGGGTTTATAGGGAAAATAAAAAGAACACCATAGCCTTATAAAATTTGATATGTAAAATCACTAGGTAGGGTTTAACTTATATTTACCAACAAAACCCATATGGCGGCAAACCTACATACTCTCTTCCCTATGGATTTTATGGGGAAATAGAAAATATACCAAAATTCCATTGGAAATTCGCTGAGTAGGCAGGTCTGCTGCGACGGGGGTATTAGAATTCTCTAAGTATGGTATTAATAAATACTAATAGTAAAAAGCCATTCAAGTTCCTCATGAACTACATTGTAGGGAACGTAAAATTCTTAAGTTAGGTCTAAGTCGTTACATCTTACCCTTTAGATGTATAGACTAATGCTTTTAATTTTAAACCACAAAAACCTATCGAAAGTATAATAGTAGTGCATAAACCTTGTGAAATTGTATAAAAAAGCATTAACTTACCGTAAATCGTGGTATAACCAATTGCAGCTAACAATTACACTACAGTCATTGTATTTGCAGTTGCAGAAGAATAAACACTCCTAACGTCAAAACACACTATTTGACATTTGAACGAAGCGAAACGCTGGACTTCAAACGCCGGTAAAATTGACTCTAGGAACATGCGGAAACGTGGCAAGTGACGTCATGAAATCTCATCCCTGGTTCCTGTCACGAACCGACCATAGATATATACTAATACACCTGGATTGATAACTCCGTGTTGCGAAAACGAGCCGTTACCCCCACCACTAGCCAGTATTCGTGGTCAGTGTTGCCAACCCTGTGCGAGTAACCATTTACTGCAATTTAAATAAATAAATTACTTAATTAAATAAATTACAGTAATACTGTAACTTTTTAGTCTTTCTTACTTATGAAATGATAAATTTCAGCCTTTAGAATGTGCACTAATACATCCTAAAGCTGCAAGTACGGAACCATCTTTCATCATCATAATTATAATTGAACATTTAACAGAATGTAAACAAACAAGAATGCAGCTGACGCACCAACAACAATCGTGTCAGCTGATATGCGGCGCGCGCTGAATAACAGCTGACATGATTGTTGTCGGCGCGTCAGCTGCATTCTTGTTTGTTTACATTCTTTTAAATTTTCAATTATGCTTATGATGATGAAAGATGTTTCTGTACTGTGCAGCTTTTTAATGTATTAGTGAACATTCCAAAGGCTGAAATTTATCATTTCATAAGTAAGAAAGACTAAAAAATACAGTATTACTACTGTAGTTTATTTAATTTATTTGTTTATTTATTTAAATTACAGTACACAATTACTCGCACAGGGTTGGTAACACTGACCACGAATATTGGCTAGTGGTGGGGGTAACGGCTCGTTTTCGCGACATGGAGTTATCGATCCAGTTGTATTAGTATATATCTATGCTATGAACCCGACCCGTCAACAGACGACAACGGACCCATGCAGTAGTTCAAGCAGGTCCCGCTCTCAAAGCAAAAAGAAGAAAAAAAAACAGACGACGTCGACAATTCATATTTTTTTTCAAGCGAGGGAATTTGGAAATTGTGAAATGGAGGAAAATAAAAATACTTCGAAACGATAAACAAACTTAAGTTGTACTAGAAAATGGGGGAATATTATTAATAATGTATTATTTAAACATTAAATCATACTGTCCAGTCTTTGCGTTTTACATTTCAAAAGGTGTAAATTACTAGATTTTAACTTATGAGGTGAGTACAGTACCTACCTTATTTTTATAGGCTTAATTTTCTTAAGAGGGTGATCTGTCTTTTACATTAGGCTCTCTTGTGTAAAATATAAAAGTATATATTATTTGGTACAGTATTTAAATTAATTTTAAACCATAATTTGTTCGTCTGGTCTTTATTAGGATGCTAGGGCGAACATTCGTTACCCATCTCCATCATTAATAAGTTATCGATGGTTGAAATTTTCATAGTGCGATAATATTGCTATTTTATCTATAACACAATTTCATGATACAATTACGGTTTTATCACCTGATTTAGTTCTGTTCTAATATAGGCCCTAATTATAAAATAGGCCTAATACATGTTGACAATAACACTAACATTGCAAACGAGTTTTTACAACTGAAAGTAACAAATACCCCTGTCGCAGCAGACCTGCGTTCTCAGCGAACTTCCAAATTAGTAATATTAGTTTTGACCAGATGAACTTGTAAACAAAATTTCATCACATGCTCATAAATAGGGAAATACATGTTTATTTTCCTTATGATAAATATAAAGAATGAGTATGCAGGTAGGCCTATGCTGCCATGGGAACATTAAAAGTAGGTTTTTAGCATAAATAAATTTATTTAAACCATATGGAGCCATATACTAAGTTTCATCAATATCCGTCCATAAATGAGGGAGTTCGTCTTTTCTCCGTATGATTAGGCCCCCCGCATATTGAGACGCAGTCCGAGCAGTGCAGCACAGCACAGGGCAGGGTAGTTTTTTGTAACTTACGTATTCGCATGGACGCGCGCGAATTGAGGCGCAGGGCAGGGCAGCACAGCACAGTCCCGCACTGGCACTTGTGGCCGAGGCACAGAAACTGTGGCCGAGGCACAGAGACTGTGGCCGAGGCACAGAGACTGTGCCACATTGCTCACCTGCGCCGGTTTCAGTACTTGTACCATGCTAGCATCAATACTCTATAACAACACTTCGATACTGAACTGCTTCCCAATATGCGATGTAAACTGTGCGAGTTTTTGCCGATGCTGCCCTGTACTGTGCTGCGCTGCCTTGACTGTGCCACACAGCTCAATATGCGCCTAGGCTTAACATGGGAAAAGAGTAGGCCTATGCAGGTTTGCTCCCATGGTAGGTACAAAAACCAAGATTTTTTATGACAAATGAATTAATCTCAACCAAATGAAGCCAGAGACCAAGTTTCGTCCAAAATTATTGGTGAATAAGTGAAATATTAACACATGCTTATTCTCCTCTTATTTGGATTTAAACATAGGAGCCCAAAATACAATGTAGGCCCTACTGTCTTTAGACTTTTGAATATCACAGTAACCAATGGAGATAGAGCAAAGCTTCAAACTACTAAATTGCGTGTTTTTAAGATATATCCAGTGGTGAAAATCAATTTTTTAATTAAAAAAAATACATATGAAAAATGCAAAAAAACCCATTTTTGAGGTACAAAACCCCCCATAACTACAGTACCCCTTCAGAAAGGTTGATGTATCTAGTTTACGAACTCATCCAAATAAAGGTAGGATTTCACGTATATCTACCAAATTTGGTCTCGATCGGACCGTTTGTACGAGAGTTAACTTATCGTGTTTAGGAACTCATATATTTGAGCATGAATTTATTATGATAAAGTTTATATATATATATATATATATATATATATATATATATATATATATATATATATATATATATATATATATACTTATATACCCTATATATATACACCGTATATAAATTTTAATGACTATTATTTTTGGTCTCCGGCCACCTTAAAACGAAAAAGTACCATGTAGTCGCGGGCTTAGGTTTTACCATGAGACCTACTGTAATAGCTTCTTCTCTAAGGGAAATTCGCTAAAATAAGTAGGCCTACCTACTAATTTTTAACCAATGTAGCCTGGAGATTCTAAATAGGCCTAGTTCATTATCGAAGAACAAAACAAAATGAACTACCTAAGGTTATTTTGTAGGTTTTAAGAAAACGCTGACTTCATTAGACCTAAAATGGTGTCACACAAATGCTGCCAAAAACGAACAAGAAAGGTATTCTTTCCCATTGTATTGAGGGAATGTATGTATTTTTAATGTTTCCGAAAACTATTGACTATGTCACGGATGATCGTGGTGAACGCTACGCCTGCAGCCTTGACACCACACCAGCTACATATACTCAGCCAGGTTTACAGTGCACTGTGGTGGTTAGATTATGATTGTTATTGATAGGCCTATACAGGTCAGAATTACTTTTACTGGGACGGTGGCGACGTCCTGTAATCCAGCTACTTGGAGGTCACAGTTATAAGCGATGGCTTGTGGATGCGATATTCTCTGGTGAGGATTAACGTCCGCACTAGTGAACACTAGTCTATCCGTAAAGATCATCGTCATAATTGGACCGATTCGTATATGTGAGGTCAGAATTGTGGTTCGGATCCCACGTTAAACTGTAAGTCCCTAGATACCATTGGCTGTTATTAATTAACAATCCTGTCTAAGGAGAATGTCGGCCTTAGTCAGTAACAAGACTACAAGATCGCGCCACAATCATCCTACACTCATCTCTCATTCATATTCAGGTTAAAATACCCACTATGTGAGATCCTTGTCTCAAGATAGTGATAGTGTGACACTGACTTAAAATAAATCACCTACAGAAGCGATAAGTCATATACGTAACCGTCTACACAGTTATAAATAAACCAAGATCAGTTTGTTATTGATAGGCTGTACTGCATTACACTGGGTACTTATATTGTGTGATTAAGTACTGTAACTGATTAGGGTGCCGGTAGTAATCATAGTTGCAGTGACATAAGGTACTGAAATAAATATAGTACGGTAGGCCTACACTTTTGTTAGTCGGACACTCTTTCGTCAGACACAACCAATAATCCGACAACGTCTCACTGGCAATTACTTAACACCAGTAGATTGCTATCTTGTGTGTGCGATCTTCAAATAAACGTTGTTAGAAACTACAGTACGGTAAAACCTTCTATATCCGACCTCCCGATAACCAACTCCTTCCGATATCTGACCTAGTGTCCGACTGTCAATCTTTGATTTCTGCGCTCCCCACCATTGATGCTGAGCCTGTTGAAATATGAAACTATTTGTTATTTGTAGAGACAGTTATTTATAAATATTGTAATATTTCAGTTAGTTATTATACATATCGTGATGTTTCAATTAAGGTGTTATAGGTACAATAAAGTTGTATTACAATACTGTATACCTAACTGCTTTTTACCTATGAATTAAAAATGAGTTTTTGGCACTTTTGGACCTTAATTTTTAAAATTCATCAATTTTAACTAAAATCATTTAAAAGGGCTTGAAAAAACAAACAATTTGGTATTTTGAATTTTTATCTTAGCATAACTGGTTACCGGGAAAATCCAAAAATGTGTTTTGCATGTTATTCTTATGGGAAATCTAGAAAACCGTATGACTTGCTTATTTATTGTCATAACTTAATCAAATTTGGTGAGTACATTATCTAGATAAGGTTTAACTTATACTTGCTTACAAAACTCATATGGCGGCAAACCTACATACACACCCCCATGGGTTTTATGGGGAAAATAAAAAATTGCCAGAGCTTGATACAATTTAGTTTTTACATATTGATTAACTTAGATTTTCTAACAACACCCAATGGCAGCAATCCTACATACTCAATCTTATGGTGTTATTATGGGGAAAGTAAATAATCTGAAATTTCATTGGAAATTCGCTGAGTACGCAGATCTGCTGCGACGGGGGTATTATATCTCCTTTAGTAATCCTTAATCTTCTGTAATCCAACATGGTCCTGGTCAAATATGTCAGATTACTGAGAGTAAGTTATACTGTACCAAAGGGATCAAAACGAGTTTGTCCTATTAAAACTACCTGAACCGATCAGAAATTTATTGCACTAATAGTGTAAAAAAGATGAATAGCAACAACTGGACATCAAGCCCTTTCCAATCTCAAAAAACCCAAAAGACCGATAAAATCTTTGGAATTCTTTAAAAAAAAAGCTTTTGATCCTAAACTCCTATTTTGATGAAATTAGAAAAGAGGATTCTGGTGTGCACACACTTAACCAGACTCCATAAAAATTGCTTTACAAGAGATATTCATCGATCTTAACAATTAGTTTTTTTTTATGTGCCTAAATATTTATGTTACATAATTAATTAATTATTTGTATGTTACTTGTTACAGGTATGTTATTTAAGTGTAATCTGGCTTATAATGCTTACAGTTCCATGAAGAGAAACTGTGAAATATCCCATGAATGTCAACAGAAAGTCAAGAAAATAAAACATGATGACAGAACTACTGAATTTAAAAACCATACAGGTAAGTTAAGACGAATTAAAATATAAGCTAGTTCAAAATATAACGTAAAAATATACGTCAAATGTCTTTTTTATTTAACGACAAGGACACATTAAAATTGATATATCATGCTCATATACACTCCCATATTTCATTTGGCGTAGTTTTGTATGCTGCTACCAAAAAAGATAGTTTAAATGAAATTTTAAAGCAACAAAAATAGGCAATTAGAATAATTTTCAAACTGAAACATGATCATTCAGCAAGAGAGTATTTTAAAATCCTCAGAATTCTCACTGTCTATGGACAATATATTTATGACACAGTATTGTTGACGAGGAAATCAAATCTTTGTACCCAGGAAACCACTCAACCTCATCCGTACAAAACAAGGAATAGGAATGTCATCATAACTTAAAAATTTATGAAAAAACCCCACATATATGGGAGCTTGGTTTTAAGACATTTACCACATTACATAAAAGATGAATGTATCTTTACTAAATTTAAAAACATGTTGAAATTTTATTTGATAGATCTTGTAATCTATTCATTAGAAGAATTTTTCTTAATTTAGTTCATAGGATTTTTGACGCTATTTTACATGTATAATGTATACATGTTGTAAATAAAGATATTTTGAGTTTGAGTTTGAACTCAAAGATTATTTGGGTAGTTTTTTACATCAACACAGACCCTTTCAAATTATTTATCAACTTTTTAATAGCAAATGTGTAATTTTTAGTTGCAGTGAAACAACAGTTGCACACACTGAAAGATATATGCGGTGAAATAAAGCTAATGGGAACCCCCTACTATGGCTTAGTGCTGGACACTCAATCTGAGGTTTTACCTTTAACACCAATAGACTCTGCCAAACACCTTGTGGAATGGATATCTGTGATTGGTCAAAGAGTTGTCGTAAATCAGCTGTTGGAAATTTCTGAGAAGTAAGTTTTAAAATTGTTTATGTAGCCTAATTGTTTGTGGATCAAACAAGAAGGGGGAGGAGTTAATTTGGATCAACTTCCCACATGAACATTGTTAATTTCAGATATGGGTTAAACATAAAGTTGAAGGTTTTTATTTTTTTATTTGGACAAGCTTTTATGAAAACTTACATAGAATTTATGTTGCAAAGGAATTATGAATGTAACTGAGATTCGAAAAAAGTTTATTCTGAATCAATGAGCAAAAAGTAAAAAAAATTATATCCTATACCCTACTATAATAGGAGCAATGTCTAAAGGGATGTGTGTTCCACGATCTCGAAATATAGCGGATAGATTTTGCTTAAATTTTGCATTAAAGTGTGTTTTGGCCCAAAAATAAGTTTAGAAACAGCCTCAATCTAAGGAAAAATCGAATTTGGTCTAAATTTAAGTTCGTAATTTTTAACATTGGTCTTAAGTTATGGGTTGCTATTTTGTTGACAAAATAACAACGAAAGGTATACCGGTACCATTGACTATGTACACTAACGTGAATAGACCTCCCATCCAATGCGTTTAGTTTGAGGCAAACATTTAGAAGTTCGGTGGACGCCGCACCAGAGTCGCTGCCATCGATGTTTTTATTATTCAGCTGAAATTACAGTGCTGCTAAAACATTTTACCAAAACATAAACATAACTTTCAGTTATAAAATGTTTCATCCTTGGTTGGGAAGAGTGGTAATACTGATTTATCTATCATATGTTACGTGTACTTCGATGGACGCCGCACGAGATCGCACCACCGTCAATATGCTTCAAACACGCCTATGCTATGAGAAGTCTACTCACGTAGTGTACAAAGTCAATGCCGGTACAACAATAAAGGAACAGTAATGTCAAGCAGACCTTATGAAACAGCTGTTAACTGTGAAGAGGTATAGTTGGTTGTTGGAAATTTAATGGCTTTATTACGATGACACTATATCAAAACTGAATTAAAACCAACGAGCAAGGCTCGGTTAACCTGGTACTGTTTTTAAATGGGGTCAAGTTAAACATTGTTTTTATCTAAAATAAATCAAAAGTAGTTCACATACCGTTACCCTTTCGGTGGTTTTGGTATTTGGCTATTCTTTAGTTACGGACGTGACAGTTACAGGCCTATTCACCAGAGTAAAAAGAAAAGTAATATTTATTTTGTTGAATTATAATGCTGACTAGATAGAGTGCTCTACCATTTACATAAAAATTTTTAAGATTATTACATCAATAGTTTAAATGTAAATTCTATAGTTTATATTACGGGCGTGACTTGAAAATCACCTGACTTTAGACATACAGTCACATTTGTTAAATACACCCGTCGCAACAGACCTGCGTACTCAGCGAATTTTCAATGGAATTTCAGATTATTTACTTTCCCCATAAAAACACCAAAGGATTGAGTACCGTATGTAGGTTTGCTGCCATGGGGTGTTGTAAGGAAATCTAAGTTAATCAATAATTGGTGAAGGTAAACACAAAACTGTATCAACTCTGGCAGTTTTTTATATTCCCATGAACCCCATGGGGGTGAGTAGGTAGGTTTGCCGCCATATGGGTTTTGTAAGCAAGTATAAGCTTGGCTAACTATATGCAGATAATCAGGGTGGCCACTCAGGAGTTAATTTTCAATCCACAGTTTTTTCCCACTGTTTCACAGCTATTTTTTTATAGTTTATTTAGTGGAATTGTGTGAAAACTTAAAAGGGAATTGTTTGCTTGCGCACATCGTGATTGGCTGCAAAGTTAAAATCACTATACACGCTAGTGAACCATCACTAGTTCCTCGTATGTCTGGTGGTTTCCGGGGACACATTAAGTGACCGAATGTCATGGATGTCTCTCAAATACCTTGACATAAAGGATATTGCTTTATACCCAATAGATATTAATAGATGTTAATTTAACCTAATTAAAAAAACTCACAGTTCATCTTTTACCCCCAATGAACTTATGGTAAATTATTTGACATTTGCTATCATTGCTATCAGTTTAGGGAAACTCAGAACGGATAAATAAACAAATTTCAGTCCTACTATTCAGTAGGTCACTGACTAAAAGTAGTTTAAATCATAAGGATCAAAAGTGGCTATTTTATGCCAAAGATTGTGTTTTACACAACAGCAAATGCAAATGCAACCAAGCACAAAAAAAAACACTTTCGGTCCAAGTCGTATACAACTCTATCATCATATTGCAAAAATTTTCATTATAAAAGGAGTAAATAATTTAAAATATAACTGAAATTTGGTAATCTGTTTCAATTCTATAGTTTTCATTCCTTTCATCTCAGATTTATTTTAATCAAACCGCTTATTGTGTAAAAATCATGCCTTTGAAAATCTTCTTCAAATCGTTTATTAGATTACAACATTGTCCTTGTTTCATCAGGATTAGTACAAATTCTTGAATAAGACAATCACAATTTTTGAGGTTAGCGCACTCTAATAATGAACAAATTTTGTTTATTGAGCACTATTATAAGGCAACTTTAAAAGACGACTTTGCTGACTAACAACAGAATAGAAAATGCTATTTTTCATGTAGTAACATGGAAAAAAAATTATTTGTAGTAGTAGCACAAGTGCAAGAGCACGGTGAAATCCCCTGATCGGTCACTCCACAAGCTGAAAAGCCTCTTCATGGCCAACAGGTACAGTCCGACCTCTGCAATATAAACCTTCAGTACTGTTTGTCTGAATATTAGATTATGCATCTTTCCCAGACCAGACTGAAAAAGCATCTCAACCTGATTTTCCCTTGTGTCCTAAATGGATGTCACACTACAGTGAGAACAGTGGTTAAATCTAGCTCGGTAGTCCTAAGAGTTTAGCAAATGAACCATTGCAAATGCATTGTAAAATTTGGTTTTGTAAATTGACACTTTGTATGATTATTTTATTATAAGAATTAGTCAAAACATTTAACAAAGTTCCCCATAAAATGTATGACTAAAGCATTATAGTTATAGACTATAAGCATTTTATAGTTAAAAGAAAGATGCAATTTTTTTTAGTGTTTATGTATTTGTTGCAAAATTTTTACATGGGTATATCGCGTTGAGGTGAGCGTAGCGAAGCTGTCTGTCACTAGAAGAGTTGGCCGGCCAGGGCATCCCCAGCCGTGGGGAGTGAGCGTAGCGAAGATGTCTGTCACTAGAAGAGTTGGCCGGCCAGGGCATCCCCAGCCGCAGGGAGTGAGCGTAGCGAAGATGTCTGTCACTAGAAGAGAGTTGGCCGGCCAGTGCATCCCCAGCCGCGGGGAGTGAGCGTAGCGAAGATGTCTGTCACTAGAAGAGTTGGCCGGCCAGGGCATCCCCAGCCGTGGGGAGTGAGCGTAGCGAAGATGTCTGTCACTAGAAGAGTTGGCCGGCCAGGGCATCCCCAGCCGTGGGGAGTGAGCATAGCGAAGATGTCTGTCACTAGAAGAGTTGACCGGCCAGGGCATCCCCAGCCGCAGGGAGTGAGCGTAGCGAAGATGTCTGTCACTAGAAGAGTTGACCGGCCAGGGCATCCCCAGCCGCAGGGAGTGAGCGTAGCGAAGATGTCTGTCACTAGAAGAGTTGACCGGCCAGGGCATCCCCAGCCGCGGGGAGTGAGCGTAGCGAAGATGTCTGTCACTAGAAGAGTTGGCCGGCCAGGGCATCCCCAGCCGCGGGGAGTGAGCGTAGCGAAGATGTCTGTCACTAGAAGAGTTGGCCGGCCAGGGCATCCTCAGCCGCAGGGAGTGAACGTAGCGAAGATGTCTGTCACTAGAAGAGTTGACCGGCCAGGGCATCCCCAGCCGCAGGGAGTGAGCGTAGCGAAGATGTCTGTCACTAGAAGAGTTGGCCGGCCAGGGCATCCCCAGCCGCAGGGAGTGAGCGTAGCGAAGATGTCTGTGACTAGAAGAGTTGACCGGCCAGGGCATCCCCAGCCGCAGGGAGTGAGCGTAGCGAAGATGTCTGTCACTAGAAGAGTTGGCCAGCCAGGGCATCCCCAGCCGCAGGGAGTGAGCGTAGCGAAGATGTTTGTCACTAGAAGAGTTGACCGGCCAGGGCATCCCCAGCCGCAGGGAGTGAGCGTAGCGAAGATGTCTGTCACTAGAAGAGTTGGCCGGCCAGGGCATCCCCAGCCGCAGGGAGTGAGCGTAGCGAAGATGTTTGTCACTAGAAGAGTTGACCGGCCAGGGCATCCCCAGCCGCAGGGAGTGAGCGTAGCGAAGATGTCTGTCACTAGAAGAGTTGGCCGGCCAGGGCATCCCCAGCCGTGGGGAGTGAGCGTAGCGAAGATGTCTGTCACTAGAAGAGTTGACCGGCCAGGGCATCCTCAGCCGCTGGGAGTGATCGTAGGGAAGATGTTATTTGTCAATTTATATTTACCATCAATTTTATTTTATTTACTGTAATATGTTGGTGTATGTGTGAATATTTACTTAAGTTCTCAAAATTTTCCATGGTAACCAAATTCTATGTTTTTGGCTTTGAGATAAGCCTGGGTATAGTACATTCTTTATATGCTATATTTAGTTTGGCTACTATTGAAACTCATAAATATTTAAATAAAATCCAACTTCATAGTTTAATTCATTAATTAAGTATAAAAATAGGAAATTTTTATTGTTGTTCAACACAGTTGATGTCTAATAGACAAAGTCAAAACCGTTTAAATAATTAATCTAAAAAATAAAATAAAGAAACAACTTTTGATTAATCTAGATTTTGATAAATTTAACATTTAAAAACTCTTCAACTGAATAAAACTCCATGCTAAGGAGCCACTTCAACAATATCAGCTTAAATATTGAAATGCTTTCCTTACGGAATTCAGATGCAACTTACCGTATTTGAAGCAAATTGTGGCTTTTGGTGGACGATAATCTAACTGATGGAATGTTGAAACTATTACAGTTCCTAGTACTATAATCATGCACATCAGAACGCTTAGAAAAACTAGACTCATTCACTTAAACAAACATTATGTTGTAAAAAATAAAAATACCTGGCAAGGTCAAGATTTCATGTTTTTTTTTATGGTTTGCAAGTGCCAAGTTGCGTGTTAATAAAAATGGATTGTAGGGCTATAACTTTTAAAAATTTTGTTACATCAGTAATCCACAATCATAATATCCTTAAAAAAACATAGTTAATTTGTTTATGGTTGTTAATGTTATTTTATGTTCATTAATGATTGATGAAGAAAGATAGATAGCAGAATTATACTGAAAGTCATAATCATATTAAAATTGTTTTTAATAATGGTTTGCAATATTGTCTCGGGCCTACTCTTCAAAATATTTTCATCCCTCTTCAGTGCTGTAGTTACAGCACCCCCCCCCCCCTGCTGCGCTGTAGTTAATGTGCAGTTAGTTGTGCCCTCTTCTATTTCACAATCCTTTTTGTTTACCATAGTTTTCAGATTTTAAAGAAGAATCATTCAATAGAACATAAAAGTTATATGGCAAGGTGGGAAAATGTAAGGCCATTATACGAGAATGGAATACTTTGCAAACATAAGGTAGAAAGCAATGAAGTAACAGATACAAGCAGGAACATTCATATCATGGGAGCAGAGGAATCGAAAAAAATAATCGAAAGTGACAGGAGTTGTCTTATCGTAGTGCACCATGTTTCTCCGCCATTTCATATTGATGATAAGGCTTTTGGAACTTGTTTGGCTTTCATTTCATATTCCAACAGTAAGTATTTAGAAATAACAAATACAATATTCGAGTAATTTAAACCGTACTAAAGACAAAGGTCAAAAACAATTTTTCACAAAACTAAAGTACTGAAATTGAAACTAATTTATCATTTCAATTTTAGAATTTGATGTGATTTTTTATAAACTTTATTAGTTTTAACATATTTTTATTTCATAATGGTATGGCCTGTAGATTACTTTATATTGACAAAAAGGTTTAAATCACCTGCTGCTGGCAAGTGATGACTCACCCCCCCAGCCGGAATTCCATTTCACGTACCTTTCATATTTTTGTACTGACAAGTGTTAATTATTCTTTCCGTGTGTGTTTGTGTTGTATAAATGTTACCTTTTGACGACCTCTTCATACCTCAACGTTGAAAAGTGATAATGCTTTTAACTTGATGTCACAGACCTGAAAATGAACCTCTGTGGTCCGAAACCAAAGGTCGTCTTCACCTAATTTAAGGATCACTTGGCAACTACAAGTACCTTAGTTTAAACTTTTTGTTCATATTTTTATGATTAAATAAATGACTTTAATTTGTATATAAAGCACTATGATGCCAGACTATTAATACAATATAGTTTGATGATAAGACTAAACTTAGCTTTGTTTGCTCTACATCACGTGGTCAGGGCCATATTTCTAAATAGGCTGAAAAGGCTGGAGCCTATAGCGGCAAAATTTTAGGGGCAGCACTTGGTCAATTCGCTAAAAATTGAAAATAATTTTTCTCCTTTAATAACAGAAACTTCTTTAGGACTATATTTCTGATTTAAAGTGTATTAATTCGAGGAAATGGAAATAGTTTTATTCTTTTCATATGAATCTACTCCACATAATCTTGTAACACATTTTTTTTTTTTTTTGTATAAAGTAATCGTTGTAACGACACTCACAGTTTGTTAAAGGCTCAGAAAGAGAGACTGCACTTGCGCTCCTAGTGTTTAGATTCGCAACTACAGTCGCGGCCACGAAAACAGGCAGGTGAATGATTTTGCAACGTTGCCAAATTTCCAGTGGTTATTAATTCAATCATATGTTTTATATTTATGTCAATGTTTTTATCTGTTTTATTAGATGATACTTGTTTTGATAATTTTTATAGAATGCACATTCAACATATGGTCTAGGCAACGCTGGATGGACAGTGTTGCCAGTTTATGCATCAACATACGCAATTTTCGATAAACTCTTTCATCCTTTGATTCAATGTGACAACATATCGTTTTCAGTCACCCGCCTGATTTTGTGGCCGCTACTGTAGCTATTTCCTTTTTAAATCATGTAATGATTTTACAAATAGATTGGCCACAAAATAATGACAACAAATGCTTTTGAGATCAGTGTGCATGCATACATATTTAAAAATATACCTTACCTGTATTAGAGTATAGGATATTCAGTACATTATTTGCTCTTGTCCAGAAAATAGCATAGTATCAAAGTTGTGGCTGGTCCTCAGAGCAGAACAAGTGGTGTGGAGGGAGCTACTCATCGCAAATAGAGAGTACTACCTTCATTTCCCCCCGGGAACAAACGGGTTCTTTTTTGACAAGTAAGTGCTGGAAAAAGAATATCACCTTATTGTGTGAGTGAATGGTGTGAGCAGTGGATAGCGTATTAAACTTCAGAACCGTGGCAGCGATGTCGTGGTCGAAAATCAGCATTGTGCCCTGTAGTTTTTATCAGTACACCTGTAATGTCCAGGTGTGCTGATAAAAACACATTTGAAGTGTTTGATCAAATGTAGCTAGGTTTACACGTGAGAGTTTTTCACTCTCGGAGAGTTAGTTACTTATCCAGTTACTTTGTCTAACGATTGTCTCACAGATCATTAGTTTGTTTGGGCGGGTAACTTTGAAGATGTGTAGGGCAGAGCCCTATAGAAGGATCTAGACATAAACTAGTGATTTGTCCCAAATAAGACATACAGAATCAGTGTACCAAATTTCAGCCTTCTGGTTATCAGTTTAACTACCACAGTGTTAGTCTGTCTTGGTTGATCGGTTCGGCATGGTGAATCACATGTTGTTACTGGAAAAATTGAAATATTTTGGAATTAGGGGCAAAGCTTTCAATTGGATCTCGTCTTTTCTTCAAGGAAGAAAACAAGTGGTTGAAATATCTTTCATGAATGAAAATGGTTTCTTATGTAATCAAAAATCAGAACCGGTTGTCGTTACTGCTGGAGTTCCTCAGGGCACGGTTCTTGGACCTATCCTTGTTCTTCTTTTTGTGAATGCTATGCCTCAAAATATCCCCTCCTCAAATCTTTGCTTATTTGCAGATGACACCTCTTTGAGTGTTACTGACGAATCTCATGAGAATCTGGAACTAAAAACTTTTCTCCAGTGTAGTCTTCTGCTACAGTGGTTACAGGAAAAAAAACCCTAACCGTCAATACAGGAAAACCAACTTTATAGACTTCCGCCTATGAAATTCTGATGATACGTCAATTATTCCAGTTGGTGAGGATGATATAGAATCCTGTTCCTCTACGAATTTCTTAGGTATTATCATTGATTCACGTCTAAGCTTTGTGGAGCATATCAATAAAGTATCAAATAAAACTATTAGCGCCATATTTATTCTTAGAAGATTAACAGATTGGCCAAGTAGGGAAATTAATTGGAAATTCTAATGACTGCTTGTGCTTATTACTCATGTCTTTATCCACATATGTGCTACGGTGTGGCAATATGGGGATCAGAAAAAGTCAAAATCAGAAAGATCTTTTCTCTTCAGAAAAAAGCTTTGAGGCTAATTTTATACCCATGCAAGAATCCTGTAGAGGTATATTTTCATCTAACAACATTCTCACTTTTCCTTGTTTTTACATATTAGAATGCATCACTTTCTTCTTAAAAAACAAACACTTATTTCCTGTACGCACAAACAGTAACCGATATAATTTTTTGTAATAAAAATCTTATACCAATTCCCCACCATAATACAACTTGCTTTGAAAATCAGACATTTTTTTCTTCAATAAAACTTTTCAATGCCCTTCCACACAATCTGAAAACAGCCACAAATATTAAATTCTTCACAAGAGACCTAAAACAATTCTTAATAGCTAAGGAGTTTTATAGTGTTAGTGATTTTTACAAATTTAAAGAAAATGTTTAGTTGAGAGATTACCATATTTTTTGTTTTGTTTTATTTATGTATGTTGACAAAAATTGTAATGACTATTGTCCATGCTGTAAAAAGTCGATGACAATTAAGTTTCTTGATTCTTGATTCGAGATTCGAGATTAATACAATATTACAGATTCTCATCGTTGACTCAAGTCTTGGATGCTCATTGGATGTTAATAGTTAAATATTAAACTATTTAACAAGTACCCTGAAAATAAAAAAAACACTTGTTAAGAACTACAAGAAGATGTTACAAATAATATTAACTGTAAATTGTATTTATATGATAAATGACTTCTTTGACCTTAAAGTAGATTAATAGTATCTCTATCTATGTAGTAATTTCAAAATTTTGTGTATTCCTATTATCATTGTAATGTGTCCAAAAGACATCAATGCAATAAATATTATTATAATTAATCACTATTTCAGTATCATGGCCATGCTAAGCATAGTAGGCTAACACCAATAACCAACCATACTTTATTGCACTTATTAGGCCTAGCTGTTTTAATACCAATGCGTAAAAGTAGTGTTCCTTTTTCATTATGGATTAGCCACTGGATCACGTACTTATAGCAAAAAGAATGGTTTACGATACCTGCTTGTCTAGTGATCCGGAGGGGTTAGTTTTCATTACCACGGTTTCGGGTCTTTTTGACCCATTATCAAGTGTTTGCAGTTACAAGTTCACATTAATCCTTCATGGTGAAGTCGTCAGTTTATTAAAATTAACAGGAAACACAACACAACACGGACACGGTACATTTAAAACGAACAAACAACGAAAACCTGGCCAGTATTTAAAGTGGAAAACACGTGCGTGGGCAACGAGTGATGAGTCATGACCCGAAACCGTGGTAGTGAAAACTAACCCCTCCGGATCACTAGACAAGCAGGTATCGTAAACCATTCTTTTTGCTATAGTGTTCCTGTACTTTGGTTTACCTTTCATAGTTATTTCGTTACCGAAATGGCAACTCATAAGATTAATGTAAAAATTGCATTATTCAAACAATTTTTAGGCTAATACTATTTTTCCTGGGGTTAAAACTGTTTCTAAACTTATTTTTTAGCTAAATAATCTTATATAAACAAAATCTACTAGAACGATTTTGAGATCAAATGTAAAGCTGGGTTTACACGTGAGAGTTTTTCACTCTCGGAGAGTTAGTTACTCTTATAAAAATCTCAGACAGTTGTTGATAGTACTCGCAGAAAACTGTCTGGGATTAACTATCATGGAAAATTCGCTGCTTGTGTAAACACCTCTGCGAGTACCTCCTGAGAGTACGAAATTCTCTGAGAGTGAAAAACTGTCATGTGTAAACCTAGCTTAAAAATACATTCCTAACAGGCACTCATCATATTATAGCTTAGAGTAATTTCTCAAAATTGTGTATACTTGATAATTAATGTTTACAAAATAGAATTTACTTCTATTGTGTCTAAAATTCAAACTGAAGCATTTTTTTCAGTGCAAAATCATTGGATACTATCATGGAAAAAAATATCAGAGAACTTAGGGTCATCTTTCACCATAAGATTCTGTTTTCTAAGTTTGGTGAATTGAAAGGGAGCATTGTGCCTGAAGGTTCTAGATTATTTTTGTCCCGGAACGCTAATGTTTCAAGATTTGTATATGAATATCAAGCAGATTCTCTGTGGTTTAAATTTTGGTTTAGGTAAGTAAAACATGTATTTCAAGATTGTTTTTTTAAATATGCCTGATTGAATTATATTTTTAAAAAACTTTCATTGTTAAATTTCCTTATTTTTAAAATCTTTTAAAAGCAAATAAATAAAAAAGTAGTTTTTGTGCAATTGTTATTTTATTATATCAAATGGAAATCCGTTATTTTCTAACAAATTATTTACCATGGAGTAATTTTTATCAAACATTCTTTAAGCAAACAAATATTTTGGTAATTTTTCCTTACAATGTTTTTGCTGAAACCGTGAAAAGGTCTAAGCATTGTTTAATTTATTTGAAATGGTGATTTTTGATATCAACTGTTTTTGTTTTTGTTTTTGTTGTTGTTGTTTTTGCCTTATGCCATCACAGTGCTTTTGGTACCTGCTTGCTAATGTTTTTTTAAGCCTTACAAACTGTAGTGAAGAAGTTATTATTTTTTCAGCACAAGTGAAGCAGACCATGCAAGCACTCCTCTTGTAACATTTTATGGAAAGGTTTCTTCAATTATGTACCTTGAGGAGGATGTTTATAAATCTTGCTACTTGTGTATTCAGAGAAAGCCCAAGGAACCAGAAATTGACAAACCAAAAAACACATTTTCTCAAGATTGGACAGACCCTTTCAAGACTGGTCTTGTGATTGAAGAAAATAAGTTGATAGAGTTACCAAATGTTATCGACAATGAAAACAACCGTATGAAAACTGGAGTGCCTGGTAAAAAAAAATAACCCCGTCGCAGCAGACCTGCGTACTCAGCGAATTTCTAAATTAGTGATATTAATTTTGATCAGATTTACCTGTAAACAAAATTTAATCACATCCTCATAAATAAGGAAATTAATGTTTATTCTCCATATGATAAATTTAGTGAAAGAGTATGCACGTATGCTGCCATGGGAAACACTGAAAGTAGGTATTTTTGGCATAAAAATTTTTATTTCGACCATATGACGCCATTTACTAAGTTTCATCAATATCTGTCCATAAATAAAGGAGTTTGCCTATTCTCCATGATTAACATTGGAAAAGAGTATGCAGGTTTGCTGCCATGATAATTACAAAAACCAAGATATTGTACAATA
This sequence comes from Neoaliturus tenellus, assembly GCA_030545055.2. NCBI lineage: Eukaryota > Metazoa > Arthropoda > Insecta > Hemiptera > Cicadellidae > Neoaliturus > Neoaliturus tenellus. The sequence goes on along the minus strand of JAQYXR010000063.1, from coordinate 28,582 downwards.
AATGGATGGATCCCAACCAAATGAAGCGAAATACCATGTTTCATCCAAAAATATTGGTTAATAAGTGAAATATTAACATATCCTTATTCTCCATAAGATTAACATTGGAGCCCCAAAATACAATGTACTGTCTTTAGACTTTTAATATCTCGGTAAGCAATAGAGATAGAGCAAACCATCAAAATACTAAATTGTGTTTTTTTTTTTTTTAGATAAATTAGTGGTAAAAATCAAAATTTAAATTTTTTTTTAATTACATATGAAAAACACTAAATACCCATTATTGGGCTAAAAAACCCCCAAAACTACCCCTTCCGGTAGGTCGATATATCTGGTTTACAAACTCATCCGAATAAAGGTAGGATTACACATCTCTACCAAATTTGGTCTCGATGGGACCATTTTTACGAGAGTTATCGTGTCTGTTTACACATACATATATATACACATTTATATTATATATACTGTACTGTATATATGTATGTTAATGACTATTATTTTTGGTCTCAGGGCACCTCAAAACGAAAAAGTAACATGGTCCCGGGCTTAGCAGGTCTTACCATGAGACCTACAGTAATAGCTTCCTCTCTTTGGGAAATTTGCTAAAAATATTCATTTTAACTTCCATTGATATTAACTTAAATATTGTTCTGAAGACCTTCCACACTATCTTATACTTGTAAGATCCCAAAAATGTCTTTTCAAGTTTCTGTGTGGTTGATAAATTTCCTGGGGCTATAAGGGTTGCCAGATAAGTTGACCAATGGCCAAAAATAGCCGGGATAGGCGAAAATTGGACTTTTCCAAAAACATCAGGCTTACGTATTATGTGAGGATTCATGTAACACTGATTATCCAATAGTTTAAACTGAACAGTAATGCAAACTAATTCGACAAGCTATGTGGTGGCACATATATTTTATGGATAGCTTTGGCAAGTACCAGGACAGTAAAGTTAATACTAAATTCCCATCCTATTAAACTTGAACTATTTGTCAGCAACTACAAATTTTGAATTAGATTTTTTTAATGCAGCAAGAGCCAAGTAAACCACATTGTTCTTAATTTTTTTTAAATTGATTATTAAAAAATTCCCTGGAAACCCCGCTAAAGCAATACACTGTTGAAAATACATTATTATGGTAGGCCTAACTGTCACCAAAACGGAATGAATACAGCGAGCAGTCAGGCTTCAAGACTCAAACTCCAAGAAGCCATTTGAAAAAAGGCTTAAGCTAGTTTAACAAGAGAACAGACGAATAATTTTAAGACTTATAAAAGAACGTTTATTTTTCATTATAAATGCTGTGGCTTTATGCTAGATGGCTTTACAGAAAAAGTTCCTAAGATGTTGTTGTCTCTCATCTATTTAATACGCCAAGGGTTTTTTGTAATGGGAACTCTTCCTACAATTTTCAACCGATTTTGAAACTTTTGGTGTTGTTGGACTTGGTCGTTAGTTGTTTATGCTAAAAATTTATAAAAATTGAACTTAAAATAAAAGCGCTACCTTTCATTAAAATTTGAAATTTTCCTATAAGCATTACATTGCAATTAGGTTGAGCATTTAATACATCCTTTAATATGCAGCTGGGAATAAGTGTAGTTTTGGGTGATTTGCTGATAATAACTATATTGGATTGGTCGGGTGCAGTTGATTGAGAATTCTAAGTAACATTTTTACCAATGACATGTGATAGAATTAAATAATTGCTCGATTTCGAGCAACAAGTACACTAAAAATTATCTAACACGTTAAGGGGTTTTTCATAGGCGTCATTAGGGGGGCGGCAAGGGGGGGGGAAGTTGTCCCCCTAATAATTTTGGTGATTTTTTTAAAATTGGAAATTAAAATGTTAGGTTATGTAATATGGTGAAATATTTTTATATAACAATTATAAACTTCTGAATCAGACTTTAACAAACTGTCTACTTTGAATTGTTTAAGTAAAACTCTTAAATTGACTCATTCTGCAATCATCATCTTTGGCAGGAAGTCGCATCTCACGTCTCTTGATTTGTTAAGGCTCCGGTCTACCTAAGCCCGAACAACAATACCGAATGCCGCTTCGCGGCCGTACCGCTAGGCGAGTTTGATGGCTGCAGAGTTTTACGGGAATCGTGTTTTAAAATTAACTAATTATTATAGAGATTGACTCTTAACTTTTTCTTAAAGTAGAAAGACGGATCTCGTCTTCTCTGGTTTTAGAATTTTAAAATAAAATTTCTAATTTCAGTTATAACTGTCTAAATTCATCTGTTTTTCTCGATGCAAATGCCTGGGTTTTTTTTAGAATTGTGTTATCTTTTGCTGAATGCAGTCTAGAGCTATAACTAAGGTGTCATATTAAAGAAGAATGACGGTGATAAATTTCCTCTGTTACACTTTGGATATTATTTCATCAAAACTAGTTAAAAATCTAGAAAACAGATGATTTTAGACGGTTATAGCTGAAATATGATTTTTTTTTTTTTTTTTAATTCTAAAACCAGAGAAGACGAGATTTGTCTTTCTACTTTTAGAGAAAGTTAGGACTCAATCTCTATTTTAATTAGTTAATTTTAAAACACGACTCCCGTAAACCTCTGCAGCCACCAAACTCTCGCCTAGCGCTTCGGCCGCGAGGCGGCATTCGGTAACGTCGTTCGGGCTCAGGTAGAGCGGAGCCTTGCCTTGGTTAAACATAATGTCTTTTGTGTGAAAAGGTAAAAATAGTACTTTCGCTGATGTCCGATGTTTACACTTTACAGCTGTTTACTTTAAAATCAATCAGTTTCCTTACTGATGGGTAATCAAATGGGAAGATTATGAACTTTAAGGACTTGTAGGTCCCCTCTTTTTAAATGGATAATTTACCAATTTACTTTAGAAACAACTTCACTCCGAGCTCTATCCAATGGCTTTTAAATCATTAAAATCTGTTGAAAACTGTGGGAGGAGTTCCCTGTACAAAAACCCGTATCACGTATTAAATATGTATAGATGTTTTTGTAAATCATTACTTAGTTATTTTTTACCTTTCTTGTCCTCAATAGATATTTAGGTAATGTAATGGGCAATGTATACCGTGGCTGAACTGATACTAACTAACAATAGTTAAATGAAAGTTTTGTTCATTATACGGCAGCCTGCAAAGATGCTTAGTCTAAAAATAATTTTTTATAAAGAAATATCAGTCTGTTTTACCATATGTAGGCCTATGGAGTTTTAGTCTATGTATCCGAGTTGTAAATCTATATATATAATTCTGTAAGCGAAATTTCTTGAGCAAAATTGTGAGCTCCATACAAATCGCAGAAAGATGGGATGGGTCTTAAATTAAAGGTCTCGGTCCCATACACGAGGGAAAACTATCGGCGCGTCCATAATGCTAACAGGAAATGAGAAACCACGTAAAACGTCCTCCATAAGAATAGCATGGGGATTCAAAATTCGTCTGCTTTGTGTACCTACATTAAAACATGTGTCATGGTTTAATTTTCGAACGAAACACAGATGATAACATTGAGTGAAGATGATAAAATGATTTACACAAGAGAAGCAAACAATGTATATCATCTATATATATATAATTCTGCAAGCGAAATTTCTTGAGCAAAATTGTGAGCTCCATACAAATCGCAGAAAGATGGGAGGGGTCTTAAATTAAAGGTCTCGGTCCCATACACGAGGGAAAACTATCGGCGCGTCCATAATGCTAACAGGAAATGAGAAACCACGTAAAACGTCCTCCATAAGAATAGCATGGGGATTCAAAATTCTTTTGCTTTGTGTACCTACATTAAAACATGTGTCATGGTTTAATTTTCGAACGAAACACAGATGATAACATTGAGTGGAGATGATAAAATGATTTACACAAGAGAAGCAAACTATGTATATCATATGTATAATTATGTACACTAATTGCAAATACAAATTGCAGAAAGGTGGGAGGGGTCTCAAATTAAAGTCAGTTCGGTCGGTCGGTCGGTCAGTCGGTCAGTCAGTCGGTCAGTCAGTCAGTCAGTCAGTCAGTTCGGTCGGTCGGTCGGTCAGTCGGTCGGTTTGGCGGTCGGTCGGTCGGTCGGTCGGTCAGTTCTGTCGGTCGGTCGGTCAGTCGGTCAGTCAGTCGGTCAGTTAGTCAGTCAGTCAGTCAGTCAGGTCGGTCGGTCGGTCGGTCGGTCGGTCCGTCAGTCGGTCGGTCGGTCAGTCAGTCAGTCAGTCAGTTCGGTCGGTCGGTCGGTCAGTCAGTCAGTCAGTTGGTCAGTCAGTCAATCAGTCAGTCAGTCAGTTCGGTCGGTCGGTCGGTCAGTCGGTCAGTCAGTCGGTCAGTCAGTCAGTCAGTCAGTCAGTTCGGTCGGTCGGTCGGTCAGTCAGTCAGTCAGACAGTTCGGTCGGTCAGTCATTCAGTCAGTCAGTCAGTCAGTTCAGTCGGTCGGTCAGTCGGTCAGTCTGTTAATCAGTCAGTCAGTCAGTCAGGTCGGTCGGTCGGTCGGTCAGTCAGTCAGTCAGTCAGTCAGTTCGGCCGGTCGGTCGGTCGGTCAGTTAGTCGGTCAGTCATTCAGTAAGTCAGTCAGTCAGTTCAGTCGGTCGGTCAGTCGGTCAGTCTGTTAATCAGTCAGTCAGTCAGTCAGGTCGGTCGGTCGGTTGGTCGGTCGGTCGGTCGGTCAGTCAGTCAGTCAGTCAGTCAGTTCGGTCGGTCGGTCGGTCAGTCGGTCAGTCATTTGGTCAGTCAGTCAGTCAGTCAGTCATTCAGTTCGGTCGGTCGGTCTTCTAGTCGGTCAGTCAGTCGGTCAGTTAGTCAGTCAGTCAGTCAGTCAGTCAGTCAGTCAGTCAGTCAGGTAGGTCGGTCGGTCGGTCGGTCAGTCAGTCAGTCCGTCAGTTTGGTCGGTCGGTCGGTCAGTCGGTCGGTCAGTCGGTCAGTCAGTTGGTCAGTCAGTCGGTCGGTCAGTCAGTCAGTCAGTCAGTCAGTCAGTCAGGTCTGTCGGTCTTTCGGTCGGTCGGTCGGTAGGTCGGTCGGTCGGTCGGTCGGTCGGTCATCGGTTGGTCGGTCGGTAGGTCGGTCGGTCGGTCGGTCGGTCGGTCGGTCGGTCAGTAAAGTCAGTCAGTCACTCAGTTCGGTCGGTCGGTCGGTCGGTTAGTCGGTAAGTCGGTTGATCAGTCAGTCAGTCAGTCAGTCAGTCAGTCAGTCAGGTCGGTCGGTCGGTCGGTCGGTCAGTCGGTCGGTCGGTCGGTCGGTCAGTCAGTCAGTCAGTCAGTCAGTCAGTTCGGTCGGTCGGTCGGTCAGTCGGTCGGTCAGTCGGTCAGTCAGTTGGTCAGTCAGTCAATCAGTCAGTCAGTCAGTCAGTTCGGTCGGTCGGTCGGTCAGTTGGTCAGTCAGTCGGTCAGTCAGTCAGTCAGTCAGTCAGTCAGTTCGGTCGGTCGGTCAGTCGGTCGGTGGGGCGGTCGGTCGGTCGGTGGGTCGGTCAGTTCGGTCGGTCGGTCGGTCAGTCGGTCAGTCAGTCGGTCAGTCAGTCAGTCAGTCAGTCAGGTCGGTCGGTCGGTCGGTCGGTCGGTCTGTCGGTCGGTCGGTTGGTCGGTCGGTCGATCGGTCAGTCAGTCAGTTCGGTCGGTCGATCGGTCAGTCAGTCAGTTCGGTCGGTCGGTCAGTAAGTCAGTCAGTCACTCAGTTCGGTCGGTCGGTCGGTCGGTTAGTCGGTAAGTCGGTTGATCAGTCAGTCAGTCAGTCAGGTCGGTCGGCGGTCGGTCGGTCAGTCGGTCGGTCGGTCGGTCAGTCAGTCAGTTCGGTCGGTCGGTCGGTCAGTCGGTCGGTCAGTCGGTCAGTCAGTTGGTCAGTCAGTCAATCAGTCAGTCAGTCAGGACGGTCGGTCGGTCGGTCGGTCGGTCTGTCGGTCGGTCGGTTGGTCGGTCGGTCGATCGGTCAGTCGGTCGGTCGGTCGGTCAGTCAGTCAGTTCGGTCGGTCGGTCGGTCAGTCGGTCGGTCAGTCGGTCAGTCAGTTGGTCAGTCAGTCAATCAGTCAGTAAGTCAGTTCGGTCGGTCGGTCGGTCAGTCGGTCAGTCAGTCGGTCAGTCAGTCAGTCAGTCAGTCAGTTCGGTCGG
>JAQYXR010000063.1:7500-17500 GCA_030545055.2 Neoaliturus tenellus | reverse complement strand
TTCGGTCGGTCGGTCGGTCAGTCGGTCAGTCAGTCGGTCAGTCAGTCAGTCAGTCAGTCAGTCAGGTCGGTCGGTCGGTCGGTCTGTCGGTCGGTCGGTTGGTCGGTCGGTCGATCGGTCAGTCAGTCAGTTCGGTCGGTCGGTCAGTCAGTCGGTCAGTCAGTCAGTCAGTCAGTTCGGTCGGTCGGTCGGTCAGTCAGTCAGTCAGTCAGTTCGGTCGGTCGGTCGGTCAGTCGGTCGGTCAGTCAGTCAGTCAGTCAGTCAGTCAGTCAGTTCGGTCGGTCGGTCGTCTAGTCGGTCAGTCAGTCGGTCAGTCGGTCGGTCAGTCAGTCAGTCAGTTGGTCAGTCAGTCGGTCGGTCAGTCAGTCAGTCAGTCAGTCAGTCAGTCAGTCAGGTCGGTCGGTCGGTCGGTCAGTCGGTCAGTCAGACGGTCAGTCAGTCAGTCAGTCAGTCAGTCAGTCAGGTCGGTCGGTCTTTCGGTAGGTCGGTCGGTCGGTCGGTCGATCAGTCAGTCAGTTCGGTCGGTCAGTCAGTCGGTCAGTCAGTCAGTCAGATCGGTCAGTCAGTCAGTCAGGTTGGTCGGTCGGTCGGTCGGTCGGTCGGTCGGTCGGTCGGTCGGTCAATCGGTCGGTCGGTCGGTCGGTCGGTCGGTCGGTCGGTCGGTCGGTCGGTCGGTCGGTCGGTCGGTCAGTCAGTCAGTCAGTCAGTTCGGTTGGTCGGTCGGTCAGTCGGTCAGTAAGTCGGTCAGTCAGTCAGTCAGTCAGTCACTCAGTTCGGTCGGTCGGTCGGTCGGTCAGTCGGTCAGTCGGTTGTTTAGTCAGTCAGTCAGTCAGTCAGTCAGTCAGGTCGGTCGTTCGGTCGGTCAGTCGGTCGGTCGGTCGGTCGGTCAGTCAGTCAGTCAGTCAGTTCCGTCGGTCGGTCGGTCAGTCGGTCGGTCAGTCGGTCAGTCAGTTGGTCAGTCAGTCAATCAGTCGGTCAGTCAGTCGGTCAGTCAGTCGGTCAGTCGGTCGGTCAGTCGGTCAGTCAGTTGGTCAGTCAGTCGGTCGGTCAGTCAGTCAGTCAGTCAGTCAGTCAGTCAGGTCGGTCGGTCGGTCAGTCGGTCAGTCAGACGGTCAGTCAGTCAGTCAGTCAGTCAGTCAGGTCGGTCGGTCGGTCGGTCAGTCGGTCGGTCGGTCAGTCAGTCAGTCAGTTCCGTCTGTCGGTCGGTCAGTCGGTCGGTCAGTCGGTCGGTCAGTCGGTCAGTCAGTTGGTCAGTCAGTCAATCAGTCAGTCAGTCAGTTCGGTCGGTCGGTCGGTCAGTCGGTCAATCAGTCGGTCAGTCGGTCGGTCAGTCGGTCAGTCAGTTGGTCAGTCAGTCGGTCGGTCAGTCAGTCAGTCAGTCAGTCAGTCAGTCAGGTCGGTCGGTCGGTCGGTCAGTCGGTCAGTCAGACGGTCAGTCAGTCAGGCAGTCAGTCAGTCAGTCAGCCAGTCAGGTCGGTCGGTCTTTCGGTAGGTCGGCCGGTCGGTCGGTCGATCAGTCAGTCAGTTCGGTCGGTCAGTCAGTCGGTCAGTCAGTCAGTCAGGTCGGTCAGTCAGTCAGTCAGGTTGGTCGGGCGGTCGGTCGGTCGGTTGGTCGGTCAGTCAGTCGGTCAGTCAGTCAGTCAGTCAGTCAGTCAGTCATTCAGTTCGGTCGGTCGGTCGTCTAGTCGGTCATTCAGTCGGTCAGTTAGTCAGTCAGTCAGTCAGTCAGTCAGTCAGTCAGGTCGGTCGGTCGGTCGGTCGGTCAGTCAGTCAGTCCGTCAGTTCGGTCGGTCGGTCGGTCAGTCAGTTGGTCAGTCAGTCGGTCGTTCAGTCAGTCAGTCAGTCAGTCAGTCAGTCAGTCAGGTCGGTCGGTCGGTCGGTCAGTCGGTCAGTCAGTCGGTCAGTCAGTCAGTCAGTCAGGTCGGTCGGTCTTTCGGTCGGTCGGTCGGTCGGTCGGTCGGTCAGTCAATCAGTCAGTCAGTTCGGTTGGTCGGTCGGTCAGTCGGTCAGTCAGTCGGTCAGTCAGTCAGTCAGTCAGTCACTCAGTTCGGTCGGTCGGTCGGTCAGTCGAATGATCAGTCAGTCTGTCAGTCAGTCAGTCAGTCAGTCAGGTCGGTCGGTCGGTCGGTCGGTCAGTCAGTCAGTCAGTCAGTTCGGTCGGTCGGTCGGTCGGTCAGTCGGTCGGTCAGTCGGTCATTCAGTTGGTCAGTCAGTCAATCAGTCAGTCGGTCAGTTCGGTCGGTCGGTCGGTCAGTCGGTCAGTCAGTCGGTCAGTCAGTCAGTCAGTCAGTCAGTCAGTTCGGTCGGTTGGTCGGTCAGTCGGTCGCTTGGGCGGTCGGTCGGTCGGTCGGTCGGTCGGTCGGTCGGTCGGTCGGTCGGTCAGTTCGGTCGGTCGGTCGGTCAGTCGGTCAGTCAGTCGGTCAGTCAGTCAGTCAGTCAGTCAGTCAGGTCGGTCGGTCTGTCGGTCGGTCGGTCTTTCGGTCGGTCGGTCGGTCGGTCGGTCGATCGGTCGGTCGGTCGGTCGGTCGGTCGGTCAGTAAGTCAGTCAGTCGGTCAGTCAGTTCGGTCGGTCGGTCGGTCAGTCGGTCAGTCTGTCGGTCAGTCAGTCAGTCAGTCAGTCAGGTCGGTCGGTCGGTCGGTCGGACGGTCGGTCGGTCGGTCGGTCGGTCAGTAAGTCAGTCAGTCGGTCAGTCAGTTCGGTCGGTCGGTCGGTCAGTCGGTCAGTCTGTCGGTCAGTCAGTCAGTCAGTCAGTCATTCAGTTCGGTCGGTCGGTCTTCTAGTCGGTCAGTCAGTCGGTCAGTTAGTCAGTCAGTCAGTCAGTCAGTCAGGTCGGTCGGTCGGTCAGTCAGTCAGTCCGTCAGTTCGGTCGGTCGGTCAGTCGGTCAGTCAGTTGGTCAGTCAGTCGGTCGGTCAGTCAGTCAGTCAGTCAGTCAGTCAGTCAGTCAGTCAGGTCTGTCGGTCTTTCGGTCGGTCGGTCGGTAGGTCGGTCGGTCGGTCGGTCGGTCGGTCAATCGGTTGGTCGGTCGGTCGGTCGGTCGGTCGGTTTGTCGGTCGGTCAGTAAGTCAGTCAGTCACTCAGTTCGGTCGGTCGGTCGGTCGGTTAGTCGGTAAGTCGGTTGATCAGTCAGTCAGTCAGTCAGTCAGGTCGGTCGGTCGGTCGGTCGGTCAGTCGGTCGGTCGGTCGGTCGGTCAGTCAGTCAGTCAGTCAGTTCGGTCGGTCGGTCGGTCAGTCGGTCGGTCAGTCGGTCAGTCAGTTGGTCAGTCGGTCAATCAGTCAGTCAGTCAGTCAGTTCGGTCGGTCGGTCAGTCGGTCAGTCAGTCGGTCAGTCAGTCAGTCAGTCAGTCAGTCAGTTCGGTCGGTCGGTCGGTCAGTCGGTCGGTCGGGCGGACGGACGGTCGGTCAGTCGGTCGGTCGGGCGGTCGGTCGGTCGGTCGGTCGGTCAGTTCGGTCGGTCGGTCGGTCAGTCGGTCAGTCAGTCGGTCAGTCAGTCAGTCAGTCAGTCAGTCAGGTCGGTCGGTCGGTCGGTCTGTCGGTCGGTCGGTTGGTCGGTCGGTCGATCGGTCAGTCAGTCAGTTCGGTCGGTCGGTCAGTCAGTCGGTCAGTCAGTCAGTCAGTCAGTTCGGTCGGTCGGTCGGTCAGTCAGTCAGTCAGTCAGTTCGGTCGGTCGGTCGGTCAGTCGGTCGGTCAGTCAGTCAGTCAGTCAGTCAGTCAGTCAGTTCGGTCGGTCGGTCGTCTAGTCGGTCAGTCAGTCGGTCAGTCGGTCGGTCAGTCAGTCAGTCAGTTGGTCAGTCAGTCGGTCGGTCAGTCAGTCAGTCAGTCAGTCAGTCAGTCAGTCAGGTCGGTCGGTCGGTCGGTCAGTCGGTCAGTCAGACGGTCAGTCAGTCAGTCAGTCAGTCAGTCAGTCAGGTCGGTCGGTCTTTCGGTAGGTCGGTCGGTCGGTCGGTCGATCAGTCAGTCAGTTCGGTCGGTCAGTCAGTCGGTCAGTCAGTCAGTCAGATCGGTCAGTCAGTCAGTCAGGTTGGTCGGTCGGTCGGTCGGTCGGTCGGTCGGTCGGTCGGTCGGTCAATCGGTCGGTCGGTCGGTCGGTCGGTCGGTCGGTCGGTCGGTCGGTCGGTCGGTCGGTCGGTCGGTCAGTCAGTCAGTCAGTCAGTTCGGTTGGTCGGTCGGTCAGTCGGTCAGTAAGTCGGTCAGTCAGTCAGTCAGTCAGTCACTCAGTTCGGTCGGTCGGTCGGTCGGTCAGTCGGTCAGTCGGTTGTTTAGTCAGTCAGTCAGTCAGTCAGTCAGTCAGGTCGGTCGTTCGGTCGGTCAGTCGGTCGGTCGGTCGGTCGGTCAGTCAGTCAGTCAGTCAGTTCCGTCGGTCGGTCGGTCAGTCGGTCGGTCAGTCGGTCAGTCAGTTGGTCAGTCAGTCAATCAGTCGGTCAGTCAGTCGGTCAGTCAGTCGGTCAGTCGGTCGGTCAGTCGGTCAGTCAGTTGGTCAGTCAGTCGGTCGGTCAGTCAGTCAGTCAGTCAGTCAGTCAGTCAGGTCGGTCGGTCGGTCAGTCGGTCAGTCAGACGGTCAGTCAGTCAGTCAGTCAGTCAGTCAGGTCGGTCGGTCGGTCGGTCAGTCGGTCGGTCGGTCAGTCAGTCAGTCAGTTCCGTCTGTCGGTCGGTCAGTCGGTCGGTCAGTCGGTCGGTCAGTCGGTCAGTCAGTTGGTCAGTCAGTCAATCAGTCAGTCAGTCAGTTCGGTCGGTCGGTCGGTCAGTCGGTCAATCAGTCGGTCAGTCGGTCGGTCAGTCGGTCAGTCAGTTGGTCAGTCAGTCGGTCGGTCAGTCAGTCAGTCAGTCAGTCAGTCAGTCAGGTCGGTCGGTCGGTCGGTCAGTCGGTCAGTCAGACGGTCAGTCAGTCAGGCAGTCAGTCAGTCAGTCAGCCAGTCAGGTCGGTCGGTCTTTCGGTAGGTCGGCCGGTCGGTCGGTCGATCAGTCAGTCAGTTCGGTCGGTCAGTCAGTCGGTCAGTCAGTCAGTCAGGTCGGTCAGTCAGTCAGTCAGGTTGGTCGGGCGGTCGGTCGGTCGGTTGGTCGGTCAGTCAGTCGGTCAGTCAGTCAGTCAGTCAGTCAGTCAGTCATTCAGTTCGGTCGGTCGGTCGTCTAGTCGGTCATTCAGTCGGTCAGTTAGTCAGTCAGTCAGTCAGTCAGTCAGTCAGTCAGGTCGGTCGGTCGGTCGGTCGGTCAGTCAGTCAGTCCGTCAGTTCGGTCGGTCGGTCGGTCAGTCAGTTGGTCAGTCAGTCGGTCGTTCAGTCAGTCAGTCAGTCAGTCAGTCAGTCAGTCAGGTCGGTCGGTCGGTCGGTCAGTCGGTCAGTCAGTCGGTCAGTCAGTCAGTCAGTCAGGTCGGTCGGTCTTTCGGTCGGTCGGTCGGTCGGTCGGTCGGTCAGTCAATCAGTCAGTCAGTTCGGTTGGTCGGTCGGTCAGTCGGTCAGTCAGTCGGTCAGTCAGTCAGTCAGTCAGTCACTCAGTTCGGTCGGTCGGTCGGTCAGTCGAATGATCAGTCAGTCTGTCAGTCAGTCAGTCAGTCAGTCAGGTCGGTCGGTCGGTCGGTCGGTCAGTCAGTCAGTCAGTCAGTTCGGTCGGTCGGTCGGTCGGTCAGTCGGTCGGTCAGTCGGTCATTCAGTTGGTCAGTCAGTCAATCAGTCAGTCGGTCAGTTCGGTCGGTCGGTCGGTCAGTCGGTCAGTCAGTCGGTCAGTCAGTCAGTCAGTCAGTCAGTCAGTTCGGTCGGTCGGTCGGTCAGTCGGTCGCTTGGGCGGTCGGTCGGTCGGTCGGTCGGTCGGTCGGTCGGTCGGTCGGTCGGTCAGTTCGGTCGGTCGGTCGGTCAGTCGGTCAGTCAGTCGGTCAGTCAGTCAGTCAGTCAGTCAGTCAGGTCGGTCGGTCTGTCGGTCGGTCGGTCTTTCGGTCGGTCGGTCGGTCGGTCGGTCGATCGGTCGGTCGGTCGGTCGGTCGGTCGGTCAGTAAGTCAGTCAGTTGGTCAGTCAGTTCGGTCGGTCGGTCGGTCAGTCGGTCAGTCTGTCGGTCAGTCAGTCAGTCAGTCAGTCAGGTCGGTCGGTCGGTCGGTCGGACGGTCGGTCGGTCGGTCGGTCGGTCAGTAAGTCAGTCAGTCGGTCAGTCAGTTCGGTCGGTCGGTCGGTCAGTCGGTCAGTCTGTCGGTCAGTCAGTCAGTCAGTCAGGTCGGTCAGTCAGTCAGTCAGGTTGGTCGGTCGGTCGGTCGGTCGGTCGGTCGGTCGGTCGGTCGGTCGGTCGGTCGGTCGGTCGGTCGGTCGGTCGGTCGGTCGGTCAGTCAGTCAGTCAGTCAGTCAGTCAGTTCGGTTGGTCGGTCGGTCAGTCGGTCAGTCAGTCGGTCAGTCAGTCAGTCAGTCAGTCACTCAGTTCGGTCGGTCGGTCGGTCGGTCAGTCGGTCAGTCGGTTGATCAGTCAGTCAGTCAGTCAGTCAGGTCGGTCGGTCGGTCGGTCGGTCGGTCCGTCAATCGGTCGGTCGGTCAGTCAGTCAGTCAGTTCCGTCGGTCGGTCGGTCAGTCGGTCGGTCAGTCGGTCAGTCAGTTGGTCAGTCAGTCAATCAGTCAGTCAGTCAGTTCGGTCGGTCGGTCGGTCAGTCGGTCAGTCAGTCGGTCAGTCAGTCAGTCAGTCAGTCAGTCAGTTCGGTCGGTCGGTCGGTCCGTCAGTCGGTCGGTCGGTCAGTCAGTCAGTCAGTCAGTTCGGTCGGTCAGTCAGTCAGTCAGTCAGTCAGGTCGGTCGGTCGGTCGGTCAGTTAGTCGGTCAGTCATTCAGTCAGTCAGTCAGTCAGTTCAGTCGGTCGGTCAGTCGGTCAGTCTGTTAATCAGTCAGTCAGTCAGTCAGTCAGGTCGGTCGGTCGGTCGGTCGGTCGGTCGGTCGGTCGGTCGGTCGGTCGGTCGGTCGGTCGGTCGGTCAGTCAGTCAGTCAGTCAGTCAGTTCGGTCGGTCGGTCAGTCAGTCGGTCAGTCAGTCAGTCAGTCAGTCATTCAGTTCGGTCGGTCGGTCTTCTAGTCGGTCAGTCAGTCGGTCAGTTAGTCAGTCAGTCAGTCAGGTCGGTCGGTCGGTCGGTCAGTCAGTCAGTCCGTCAGTTCGGTCAGTCGGTCGGTCAGTCGGTCGGTCAGTCGGTCAGTCAGTTGGTCAGTCAGTCGGTCGGTCAGTCAGTCAGTCAGTCAGTCAGTCAGTCAGTCAGTCAGTCAGTCAGTCAGGTCTGTCGGTCTTTCGGTCGGTCGGTCGGTAGGTCGGTCGGTCGGTCGGTCGGTCGGTCGGTCGGTCGGTCGGTCGGTCGGTCGGTCAATCGGTTGGTCGGTCGGTCGGTCGGTAGGTCGGTCGGTCAGTCAGTCGGTCAGTCAGTCGGTCAGTCAGTCAGTCAGTCAGTCAGTCAGTCAGTTCGGTCGGTCGGTCGGTCGGTCGGTCAGTCGGTTGTCAGTCGGTCAGTCAGTCGGTCGGTCAGTCAGTCAGTCAGTCAGTCAGTCAGTCAGTCAGTCAGTCAGTCAGGTCTGTCGGTCTTTCGGTCGGTCGGTCGGTAGGTCGGTCGGTCGGTCGGTCGGTCGGTCAATCGGTTGGTCGGTCGGTCGGTCGGTAGGTCGGTCGGTCAGTTCGGTCGGTCGGTCGGTCAGTCGGTCAGTCAGTCGGTCAGTCAGTCGGTCAGTCAGTCAATCAGTCAGTCAGTCAGTTCGGTCGGTCGGTCGGTCAGTCGGTCAGTCAGTCGGTCAGTCAGTCAGTCAGTCAGTCAGTCAGTTCGGTCAGTTGGTCAGTCAGTCGGTCGGTCAGTCAGTCAGTCAGTCAGTCAGTCAGGTCGGTCGGTCGGTCGGTCAGTCGGTCAGTCAGACGGTCAGTCAGTCAGTCAGTCAGTCAGTCAGGTCGGTCGGTCGGTCGGTCAGTCGGTCGGTCGGGGAGTCAGTCAGTCAGTTCCGTCGGTCGGTCGGTCAGTCGGTCGGTCAGTCGGTCGGTCAGTCGGTCAGTCAGTTGGTCAGTCAGTCAATCAGTCAGTCAGTCAGTTCGGTCGGTCGTTCGGTCAGTCGGTCAATCAGTCGGTCAGTCGGTCGGTCAGTCGGTCAGTCAGTTGGTCAGTCAGTCGGTCGGTCAGTCAGTCAGTCAGTCAGTCAGGTCGGTCGGTCGGTCAGTCAGTCAGTCACTCAGTTCGGTCAGGCGGTAGGTCGGTCGGTCGGTCGGTCAGTTCGGTCGGTCGGTCGGTCAGTCGGTCAGTCAGTCAGTCAGTCAGTCAGTCAGGTCGGTCGGTCGGTCGGTCGGTCGATTGGTCGGTCGGTCTTTCGGTAGGTCGGTCGGTCGGTCGGTCGATCAGTCAGTCAGTTCGGTCGGTCAATCAGTCGGTCAGTCAGTCAGTCAGGTCGGTCAGTCAGTCAGTCAGGTTGGTCGGGCGGTCGGTCGGTCGGTTGGTCGGTCAGTTCGGTCGGTCGGTCGGTCAGTCAGTCAGTCAGTCGGTCAGTCAGTCAGTCAGTCAGTCACTCAGTTCGGTCAGGCGGTCGGTCGGTCGGTCGGTCGGTCGATCAGTCAGTCAGTTCGGTCGGTCAATCAGTCGGTCAGTCAGTCAGTCAGGTCAGTCAGTCAGTCAGGTCGGTCGGTCGGTCGGTCGGTCGATTGGTCGGTCGGTCGGTCGGTCAGTAAGTCAGTCAGGCGGTCAGTCAGTTCGGTCGGTCGGTCGGTCAGTCGGTCAGTCTGTCGGTCAGTCAATCAGTCAGTCAGTCAGGTCGGTCGGTCGGTCGGTCGGTCGGTCGGTCGGTCGGTCGGTCGGTCGGTCGGTCAGTCGTTCAGTCAGTCGGTCAGTCAGTCAGTCAGTCAGTCAGGTCGGTCGGTCGGTCGGTCGGACGGTCGGTCGGTCGGTCGGTCGGTCAGTAAGTCAGTCAGTCGGTCAGTCAGTTCGGTCGGTCGGTCGGTCAGTCGGTCAGTCGGTTGATCAGTCAGTCAGTCAGTCAGTCAGGTCGGTCGGTCGGTCGGTCGGTCGGTCCGTCAATCGGTCGGTCGGTCAGTCAGTCAGTCAGTTCGGTCGGTCGGTCGGTCAGTCGGTCGGTCAGTCGGTCAGTCAGTTGGTCAGTCAGTCAATCAGTCAGTCAGTCAGTTCGGTCGGTCGGTCGGTCAGTCGGTCAGTCAGTCGGTCAGTCAGTCAGTCAGTCAGTCAGTCAGTTCGGTCGGTCGGTCGGTCCGTCAGTCGGTCGGTTGGTCAGTCAGTCAGTCAGTCAGTTCGGTCGGTCAGTCAGTCAGTCAGTCAGTCAGGTCGGTCGGTCGGTCGGTCAGTTAGTCGGTCAGTCATTCAGTCAGTCAGTCAGTCAGTTCAGTCGGTCGGTCAGTCGGTCAGTCTGTTAATCAGTCAGTCAGTCAGTCAGTCAGGTCGGTCGGTCGGTCGGTCGGTCGGTCGGTCGGTCGGTCGGTCGGTCGGTCAGTCAGTCAGTCAGTCAGTCAGTTCGGTCGGTCGGTCAGTCAGTCGGTCAGTCAGTCAGTCAGTCAGTCATTCAGTTCGGTCGGTCGGTCTTCTAGTCGGTCAGTCAGTCGGTCAGTTAGTCAGTCAGTCAGTCAGGTCGGTCGGTTGGTCAGTCAGTCGGTCGGTCAGTCAGTCAGTCAGTCAGTCAGTCAGGTCGGTCGGTCGGTCGGTCAGTCGGTCAGTCAGACGGTCAGTCAGTCAGTCAGTCAGTCAGTCAGGTCGGTCGGTCGGTCGGTCAGTCGGTCGGTCGGGGAGTCAGTCAGTCAGTTCCGTCGGTCGGTCGGTCAGTCGGTCGGTCAGTCGGTCGGTCAGTCGGTCAGTCAGTTGGTCAGTCAGTCAATCAGTCAGTCAGTCAGTTCGGTCGGTCGTTCGGTCAGTCGGTCAATCAGTCGGTCAGTCGGTCGGTCAGTCGGTCAGTCAGTTGGTCAGTCAGTCGGTCGGTCAGTCAGTCAGTCAGTCAGTCAGGTCGGTCGGTCGGTCAGTCAGTCAGTCACTCAGTTCGGTCAGGCGGTAGGTCGGTCGGTCGGTCGGTCAGTTCGGTCGG
>JAQYXR010000063.1:0-2500 GCA_030545055.2 Neoaliturus tenellus | reverse complement strand
CGGTCGGTCGGTCGGTCGGTCAGTCAGTCAGTCAGTCAGTCAGGTCGGTCGGTCTGTCGGTCGGTCGGTCGGTCGGTCGGTCGGTCGGTCGGTCAGTCGGTCAGTCATTCGGTCGGTCGGTCGGTCGGTCGGTCGGTCGGTCGGGCGGTCGGTCGGTCGGTCGGTCAGTCAGTCAGTCAGTCAGTTCGGTCGGTCGGTCGGTCAGTCGGTCGGTCAATCGGTCAGTCAGTTGGTCAGTCAGTCAATCAGTCAGTCAGTCAGTTCGGTCGGTCGGTCGGTCAGTCGGTCAGTCAGTCGGTCAGTAAGTCAGTCAGTCAGTCAGTCAGTCAATCAGTCAGTCAGTCAGTTCGGTCGGTCGGTCGGTCAGTCGGTCAGTCAGTCGGTCAGTCAGTCTGTCAGTCAGTCAGTCAGTTCGGTCGGTCGGTCGGTCAGTCGCTCGGTCGGTCGGTCGGTCAGTTCGGTCGGTCGGTCGGTCAGTCGGTCAGCCAGTCGGTCAGTCGGTCAGTCAGTTCGGTCGGTCAGTCGGTCAGTCAGTTGGTCAGTCAGTCAATCAGTCAGTCAGCCAGTTCGGTCGGTCGGTCGGTCAGTCGATCAGTCAG
Source organism: Neoaliturus tenellus (assembly GCA_030545055.2). Taxonomy (NCBI): domain Eukaryota; kingdom Metazoa; phylum Arthropoda; class Insecta; order Hemiptera; family Cicadellidae; genus Neoaliturus; species Neoaliturus tenellus. The sequence continues at coordinate 1,901 of JAQYXR010000063.1, read as the reverse complement.
TCGGTCAGTCAGTCAGTCAGTCACTCAGTTCGGTCAGTCGGTCGGTCGGTCAGTCGGTCAGTCGAATGATCAGTCAGTCAGTCAGTCAGTCAGGTCGGTCGGTCGGTCGGTCGGTCGGTCGGTCAGTCAGTCAGTCAGTCAGTTCGGTCGGTCGGTCGGTCAGTCGGTCGGTCAGTCGGTCAGTCAGTTGGTCAGTCAGTCAATCAGTCAGTCAGTCAGTTCGGTCGGTCGGTCGGTCAGTCGGTCAGTCAGTCGGTCAGTCAGTCAGTCAGTCAGTCAGTCAGTTCGGTCGGTCGGTCAGTCGGTCGGTCGGGCGGTCGGTCGGTCGGTCAGTTCGGTCGGTCAGTTCGGTCGGTCGGTCGGTCAGTCGGTCGGTCAGTCAGTCGGTCAGTCAGTCAGTCAGTCAGTCAGTCAGGTCGGTCGGTCGGTCGGTCGATCGGTCGGTCGGTCGGTCGGTCGGTCGGTCAGTAAGTCAGTCAGTCGGTCAGTCAGTTCGGTCGGTCGGTCGGTCAGTCGGTCAGTCTGTCGGTCAGTCAGTCAGTCAGTCAGTCAGGTCAGTCGGTCGGTCGGTCGGTCGGTCGGTCGGTCGGTCGGTCGGTCGGTCGGTCGGTCATTCGGTCGGTCGGTCGGTCGGTCGGTCGGTCGGTCGGTCGGTCGGTCAGTCAGTCAGTCAGTCAGTTCGGTCGGTTGGTCGGTCAGTCGGTCGGTCAGTCGGTCAGTCAGTTGGTCAGTCAGTCAATCAGTCAGTCAGTCAGTTCGGTCGGTCGGTCGGTCAGTCGGTCAGTCAGTCGGTCAGTCAGTCAGTCAGTCAGTCAGTCAGTTCGGTCGATCGGTCGGTCAGTCGGTCGGTCGGGCGGTCGGTCGGTAGGTCGGTCGGTCAGTTCGGTCGGTCGGTCGGTCAGTCGGTCAGTCAGTCGGTCAGTCGGTCAGTCAGTTCGGTCGGTCGGTCGGTCAGTCAGTAGGTCAGTCAGTCAGTCAGGTCGGTCGGTCTGACGGTCGGTCGGTCGGTCGGTCGGTCGGTCGGTCATTCGGTCGGTCGGTCGGTCGGTCGGTCGGTCGGTCGGTCAGTCGGTCGGTGGGTCGGTCAGTCAGTCAGTCAGTCAGTTCGGTCGGTCGGTCGGTCAGTCGGTCGGTCAGTCGGTCAGTCAGTTGGTCAGTCAGTCAATCAGTCAGTCAGTCAGTTCGGTCGGTCGGTCGGTCGGTCGGTCTGTCGGTCGGTCGGTTGGTCGGTCGGTCGATCGGTCAGTCAGTCAGTTCGGTCGGTCGATCGGTCAGTCAGTCAGTTCGGTCGGTCGGTCAGTAAGTCAGTCAGTCACTCAGTTCGGTCGGTCGGTCGGTCGGTTAGTCGGTAAGTCGGTTGATCAGTCAGTCAGTCAGTCAGTTCGGTCGGTCGGTCGGTCAGTCGGTCGGTCAGTCGGTCAGTCAGTTGGTCAGTCAGTCAATCAGTCAGTTGGTCAGTCAGTCGGTCGGTCAGTCAGTCAGTCAGACAGTCAGTCAGTCAGTCAGTCAGGTCGGTCGGTCGGTCGGTCAGTCGGTCAGTCAGTCGGTCAGTCAGTCAGTCAGTCAGGTCGGTCGGTCTTTCGGTCGGTCGGTCGGTAGGTCGGTCGGTCGGTCGGTCGGTCGGTCGGTTGGTCGGTCGTTCGGTCGGTCGGTCGGTCGGTCGGTTGGTCGGTCGGTCGGTCGGTCGGTCGGTCAGTCAGTCAGTCAGTCAGTTCGGTTGGTCGGTCGGTCAGTCGGTCAGTCAGTCGGTCAGTCAGTCAGTCAGTCAGTCACTCAGTTCGGTCGGTCGGTCGGTCGGTCAGTCGGTCAGTCGAATGATCAGTCAGTCTGTCAGTCAGTCAGTCAGTCAGTCAGGTCGGTCGGTCGGTCGGTCGGTCAGTCAGTCAGTCAGTCAGTTCGGT